>ML801313.1:208838-239524 GCA_009831015.1 Picea engelmannii | reverse complement strand
AAATAAGAAATGAAGAAATGAAGAATCATACACATACAGAGTACACCATTGTTTTACGTGGAAACCCAAAGCGTGAGAAAACCACGAAATTCTTTTTCTTATATGTATTGAAGAATTACAATAATTGGAAGCACCAACTTCCTTTGTTTTCCAGCTGCAACTGGAAGGAGGCTCCAACCCCCTAGTTTCTCAGGATACAACCTGAGGGAAGCTCCAACTCCCCAATTCTCTAGCTACAACCAGAAGGAGGCCACAACCCCCTATGTTCTCTGACTAAAAATTGAAGGTGGCTACAACCACCTGTCCTTGCCCCGTCTAACCGCCTTGACGTATAAGTAGAATGATTGAACCACTGTCACACTATCACTGTGAGATATACTATTGTAAACCTATACCAATCAACGTGCACCAAATAACTTGTACCAATAACCTGAACCATGCATCAACCATGCATCAACCTGTACCTCAACCTGTAATCAACCTGTACCATAAACAAGTGCATCAACCATGAACTAACCTATACCAAACAACCTATAATCAACATGTACCAAAAAACCTGTAATCAACCATGCACCAACCTATATCGTGAACAAGTGCATCAACCATGCACCAAACCTGTACAAATAGCCTATCACAACAAATTGTCCAAACAACCTATCACAATAACTTGTCTCATCAATATTATCAACCAAATCAGATCTACTCACCAATATCAATCACCAAGACAACTCTCAAAGATGTGCATCAACCAAACACAACAACTCATAATTATCACCAAGATCAATATGTGCTTCTAATAATACAAGTATGTTGCATCATTCATAAACCATGTGTCAACAATACTACTAAAAAGTGCCTCCAACCATGTACCAAGTATGTACCAATCATGTATCAACTACTCATCAACTATGACTCATCAATATGTACCAACATCATCAACTATACTCCTTATGTTTGCGCCAACTCATCAACTACTTGTCTCAACCATGTACCCTACATGTACCTCAACCAAATGCCCTCATCAATTTCATCATCCAAATCTGATTTGTAATTCTGTAATAGAACTGATTTATATGATCACATACCTGCAAAACTTCCTTAACTTCAACAACAAGAGATTAACATTTTCATCAAACTTTTCTTTAGTCTCACATGACTAGTTTTGGATTAGTCAACAACTCTAACTTGAAATAATCATAGCTTTGTACCTATAATGAATAAATATCTGAAACTGATACAAAATGTTCTTCAGTGTGTTTTATGAAATTACTCCAGGTGTCACTACTTGAAACCTCTCAGAAAATGAGTTATATCAAAAATGACATACCTTGTTGAATTCTGGCTTATTCTAGAGAGCGGCCTTGTAGAGCATTCCCCACACATAATATTTGTTAAATCGATCAAAAAACATTACAAAGTATACTAAATACTATACTCTAACCAAAAAAGTTGGTTTTACTAAATTTGGATATGTTATGAAGAAGTTATGACATTTTTACCCGAAACACCTGTTTTAGACTAGTTTCAGGACTAGCCACAAACCCTATTTTCCATGGAGTGTAACTCCAAAAATGCAATGACCCACAAGATGAATTTTTTAACACAGATACTTGGATATGTTTCCTCAATGGAATAGCAATGTAACGGTCTGAATAATTCTAGAAAAAAAGTTATTGCGAAAATGGTGAGATGACCTGTAAATAACATACCTTAGAAAGCATCATCAAAAGAATTTATCATTCCTTGAATTATGGCCTTCTTTTCTTCACCTTCCCTCGTAAATTGGGCTTAGATATCCTTCATTACCTAAAAAACCTATATATATTAAATATGCTCAAGTGTGATATTAAATGAGAGAGCCTTGCCTCTTATTTATACTCTCCAAGTAGCTTCCTTAAAAACATCTTCTAGGTCACTTTGCCCACTTTCCTTATTTTAGGGTTAACCCACTTCTAATTTCTCCATTAAATTTATTATTTAAATTATTTATTTTGCATTCACTTTGAATTATAGTACACTCTTCACTTCACTTTATTATTTACCTTCTAAAATCTCTTAAACCACTTTGACTACTTTGACCTTTTGGGGCTTCTAGATGACATATGAGGATCCTCCAACTTCGTAAGGCCATAATTCTCAAACTGTGAGGAGTTATGTGATGTTCCACATACCACCATAAATGGAATGACCTTTAATATCCATATAGAATAGTATTACCTACAAATATATCAAAATTCATACCATTATCCATCAAACAATCTTGGCTCCATTACCCAAACCCGAGTTCTCCAACTTCTCATGGTCATAACTCTCTAACCGTGAGGAGTTATGTGACGTTCCACATACCACCATAAATGGAATGACATGTACTATCCATATAGAATAGTATTACCTTAAAATATATTAAAAATCATACCATTATACATGAAACAACCATGGGTCCATTACCCAAACCTTTGTGCTACCAGAATTCGCTATCAGACTTTCTCCAAGGGTTGACATCAATCTACAATATCACTCTCCAATGGTTGACATCAATGGAAACCAACAATCCTTACCAACTATCCATCAACCTAAGTGAATTGTTTGACAATATCCCCCTTTGGCATTGATGTCAACACCAACATTGATGGAAACACTTAGTCATGATAACATTCATGCTTATACTCTTCATAAATGTTTCTATCTCTCCCCCTTTGACATCAATGGAAAAGGGTATCTCCCTTTGGGGATGCTCCCCCTGACTGAACTCTCCTTAGGGATGCTCCCCCTATCTACATAACTTTGATTTTTCTTTTTGTTTATAAGCTTCTGATTAATCTCTTTCCCTTCATATGAATAATATCTCCCCCCTTTGACAAAGGGTATCACTCTGAAGTCATATCTCTCATTCTTCCCTTGTGACAATCGCTCCCCTTGGAAACATGCCTCTATGCTCTCTCTCCAAGCATTTACCTTTGCATCTGACAAATCTCTCCCCCTTTGTCCTATTTATGGTGCTTCCTCATGTACATCTAAGACATATAAGAAATTACTCCTAGTTTCTGGAGAATATACTCAAGGGCTTCCCGTGGAAGCGGTTTTGTAAAGATGTATGTCAATTGTTCTTTTGTTCCCACATATTCAACTCCGATGTTCTTCTCTGCAACTTGTTCCCGTAGAAAGTGATACTTGATTGGAATGTGCTTCGTCTTGGAGTGCATCACTGGGTTTTTTTGAGATACTGATGGTACTTTTATTATCACAATAGATTAGAATGGGATCATCATACTCAACCTATATATCTGTCAAAGTTTGTTTCATCCATAGAACCTGTGTACAACATGTGGATGTTGCAATATACTCTGTCTCGACTATATATAAGGATATTGATGATTGTTTCTTGCTTAGACATGATATTAAACACTCACCCTAGTAGAACGTTGCTCCACTGGTGCTTCATCGGTCATCAATGCAACTTGCCCAATCTGCATCTGTGTAGGAAATAAGTGATAGATCCTTTTCTTTTGGATACCATAATCCAAACTCTTCTGATCCTTTGAGATATCTGAAAATCCTCTTCACTGCTAATACATGTGATTCCTTTGGTGCTGCTTGAAATCATGCCACCTGTCCAACTGCCTGCATTACATCTGGTTTAGATGTTGTCACATATAGTAAGCTACCAATCATTGACATGTATTTCCTCTGGTTTGTAGACTTTGAATAATTATCTTTACTCAACTTGCAACTAGCTTGCATAAGAGTGGTAACTGGTTTGCAATCTTCCATTCCAAACCTCTTTAGCATTTCTATGATATACTTAGTTTGAGAAATACAAATTCCTTGGTTTCTTTGACATATATGTAGACCCAAAAAGAAGGATAGTCCTCCAAGTAATGACATTTCAAATTCATTTTTCATATCATTTGAAAATTTCTGGCTTAACCTGTCATTAGTACTTCCAAAAAAATATCATCAACATAAATTTCAATTAATAAAATATTACCTTGATGTAGAGGTTGTTGTCTGCGCTTCCTTTCCATATTTCGTAGGGAGTTTTGTCATTGTTGTTTTTGAGCATTAATTTTTTTTGAATGTGAACTGATGTATGCACTGCATGTGTCCAAAAAATATTTGTCAATTTGGAATCCATTAGCATTGTTTGATCCATTTCCTGTGTAATTATCATCCATTATGATAATGTTCCTTTATCTCTAAACCACTCTCTGAATCAATCTATGAATCCATGCTCTTGTCCCCTATCATATATCTGTCCAAACTTGCAACTGTCCATAATGATAACCCATTTATCACTAAACTATCATCAAGTCTTGATTAATCTATCAAATTGTACTTTTGCTAACTAATTGCTCTGAATCTGTCTTCTCAAACTCTACAAGTTGCTCGAAGGATGGTTCTTTGGTCTGTCACAACTATCACATAGATTCCCCCTGTCTAATATTCAAATTACTTGACAGTCTCTAAGACATATGTCTTAGAACAATTCCTTCTCTAATGTGTATTCATCATCATCTTCATTGGTAGATTCATCATCATCTTCATTGGTAGATTCATTATCTCTCTAAGCTCTGACTTCTTTATTTCTGTCTGTGGATTCATCTTTCACTACAATGTCTGAAAGTACAATCTCTTGAACATGTTCCTTATTTACATGTCCTTCCTTACTTTCAGTTATTTTCCAAACCTTTTGTATCTGACATCTTTCCTTTTCTCTGTAGAATTTTCTTCATCTCGTTTTATTGCCAATCTTGCGGTCTCTGGTACCTGTTCTTTGTTCACCTATTCTTCATGTTTTCTTATCCATACTTTCTTATATCTGATATCAGTGTTCTCTTTCATGGAAGTATCGATCATGCTTCTACAATCACTGGCTATGTATCCATAGTTATGACATTTGTAACACTCAATGTTACGTGGGACCACATAGGCACTTCTTGCTTGAACATTTCTTTTATAATCCCTGCAATCTGCAACCTTATGTCCAAAGTTAGTACAATAAAAACAATTACCATAAAATAAATTTGCATACCTAGGAGTGAATGATCTTCTTTGTGGCACAGTCCTTATGAATTTTTGTCTTGACTGATCATGACCATGATTGAAGCTTCTTTGTGGCTTGAACATGGATGGTCTTCTTGAAGATGCATCTTCAATAGTTTTCTTAGATTCTGGTTGACCATGATTCCTTCCTTTGAGTAATTCCGCATAACTCTTTCTATTTTCTTCATTCTTATTTTCTAGCAACCTAGAGTGCTTCTCTTCATTCTCTATAACTGATGTGAATGTTTCTATCTCTTCAACTTTTTTGTTGACCTTGATGATTTTACTTCTCAATGTGACAAATTCTTCTTCAAGCTTCTCAACCTCTTCTTCTTTCTTCATTATCCGAGACTTCATGACTTCTTCTGTTATTTTTTCTTCTTCAAGATGAATTTTTAATGTGATTATTTCTTCTTCAAGTCCTTTCTCTTCTTGACCAAACTTTGCCTCAAGATTGTTTAGATCATTATTTATTTCCTTAAGATGATCTATCAATATCTTCTCTCACATTTCTGCTTCTTCCTTCTATGCTGCTATGTTGGTTTCCAAACACTGCTTTTGATATTCAAGATTTTCTTCGATCTTTCTGGCTTCTTCTAGCCAAGTTCTTAATTTCTCGATGACTGTTGGGCTTCTTCAAAAATGTGAAAAATTTCCTTTTGTTTTGTCAATTCTTTCTTGAGTGAATCGTTTTCTTCTCTTAGTTCATCTAAAACACTAATCAATTCTTATTCATAATTGTCTTCCTTTTCAATTAGTTTTTTTGTCTCATTTCCTTCATGGCATTCTATTTCAATATGTCCACGTTTTTTACAATTAAAACAAAACAACATACCTCTGGTGATTATGTGATGGGTGAATATGGTGAACAATATATGTCATGACATATATTCTTCACCCATCACAGATTCATAAAATGTCAACGAAGATGGTGAACATAATTGTTCTTGATTTGTATCTGCATCTTCGTTGACATTTTTTGAATCTGTGATGGGTGAAGAATATATGTTATGTAACTTATCCCAAAGTTCTTTTGCCGATGAACATTTACCAACCTTTTCTCTTACCAGATTAGGTAATCCTTCCCAGATGAAATCCATTGATATTTTTTTATTCTTCCTCAATTCCATCTTGGTTGTAGTCTTTTCCCTTTTTGAACTATCATATCTTGTAACAACTGATAGCCAAATATAATGTCCATGCTCCTGTAAAAATAATTTCATCCTTATGCTCCACATCCCATACTTAAAACCATTCTAACCATTAAACATTGGCACTCCATTCTCAGAATAATCCATGATCTCCTTCCAGGGGTTAAATTGTTTCCTGAAGGAACCTGCTCTGATACCAATTGTTGGATTACTGAGAGGGGGGGCGAATTAGTAATAGAGAAATTTAATCCTTTTTAACTATATAATCCAAGTGTTATATCAATGTATCATTATCATCCAATAACTACAGAGTAAATAAGAAATGAACAAATGAAAAATCATACACATACACAGTACAAGTTTTACGTGGAAACCCAAAGAGGGAGAAAACCACATAATGTTTTTTCTTATATGTCTTGAAGAAATACATTCATTGGAAGCACCAACTTCCTTTGTTTTCTATATGCAACTGGAAGGAGACTCCAACCCCCTAGTTTCTCAGGATACAACCTGAGGGAAGCTCCAACTCCCCAATTCTCTAGCTACAACCAGAAGGAGGCCACAACCCCCTATGTTCTCCGGTTACAAATGGAAGGTGGCTACAACCACCTATCCTTGCCCCGTCCAACCACCATGAAGTATACATTGAATTATGTAACCAATTTCACACTATCACTGTGATATATGCTATTGTAAACATGTACCAATAAACCTGCACCAAATAACCTATACCAATAACATGAACCATGCATCAACCTGTACCTCAACTTGTAATCAACCTGTACCATAAAAAAGTGCATCAACCATGCACCAACCTGTACCACACAACCTGCAATCAATCTGTACCATAAACAAGTGCATCAACCATGCACCCACCTGTACCTCAACTTGTACCATGAACAAGTGCATCAACCATGCACCAAACCTATACAAATAGCCCGTCACAACAACCTGTCACGACAACTTGTCCAAAAAACCTATCACAACAACTTGTCTCATCAATATTATCAACCAAATCTGATATACTCACCAATATCAATCACCAAGACAACTCTCAAAGATTTGCATCAACCAAACACAACAACTCATAATCATCGCCAAGATCAATATGTGCTTCTAATAATACAAGTATGCTACATCATCCATAAACCATGTGTCAACAATACTACTAACAAGTGCCTCCAACCATGTACCAAGTATGTACCAATCATGTATCAACTACTCATCAACTATGACTCATCAAGATGTACCGACATCATCAAATATACACCTCATGTATGTGCCAACTCATCAATTACTTGTCTCAACCATGTACCCGACATGTACCTCAACCAAATGCCCTCATCAATTTCATCATCCAAATCTGATTTGTAACTCTGCAATAGACCTGGTGTATATGATCACATACCTACAAACCTTCCTTACCTTTAACAACAAGAGACTATCATTTTCATCAAACTTTTCTTTAGTCTCACATGACTAGTTTTGGATTAGTCAACAACCCTAACTTGAAATAATCATAACTTTGTACCTATAATGAATAAATATATGGAACTGATACACAATGTTATTCAGTGTGTTTTATGCAATTCCTCTAGGTTTCACTATTTGAAACCTCTCAGAAAAAGAGTTATAGAAAAACTGACATACCTTGATGAATTCTAGATTATTCTAGAGAGCGATATTGTAGAGCGTGCCCCACACATAATATTTGTTGAATACATATGAAACTATGACATAGCATACTACATACTGTAATATAACCAATACATTTGGTCTTACTGAATTTGGATCTTTTATGAAGAAGTTATGACGTTTTTACCCAAAACACTTGTTTTAGACTAGTTTTAGGACTAGCCACACACCCTATTTTCCACGGAGTGTAACTACAAATATACAATGACCCACAAACATAATTATTTTCCATAGATACTTGGATATTTTTCCTCAATGGCATATCAATTTCATGGTCTGAATCATTCTAGAAAAACAATTATTGCGAAAATGGTGAGATGACTTGTAAATAACATACCTTAGAAAGCATCATCAAAAGAATTTATCCTTCCTTGCATTCCGGCCTTGTTTTCTTCACCATCCCTCAGAAATTAGGCTTAGATATCCTTTGGTTACCTCATAAACCTATAGATATTCAATATTCTCAAGTGTGATATAAAATTAGAGAGTCTTGCCTCTTATTTATACTCTCCAAGTAGCTTCCTTAAAAACATCTTCTAGGTCACTTTGCCCACTTTCCTTATTTTAGGGTTAACCCACTTCTAATTTCTCCATTAAATTTATTATTTAAATAATTTATTTTGTATTCAATTTGAATTATATTACACTCATCACTTCAATTTATTATTTACCTTCTAAAATCTCTTAAACCACTTTGACTACTTTGACCTCTTGGGGCTTCTAGATGACATATGAGGGTCCTCCAACTTCGTAAGGCCATAACTCTCAAACCGTGAGGAGTTATGTGACGTTCCACATACCACCAGAAATGGAATGACATGTAATATCCATATAGAATAGTATTACCTACAAATATATCAAAACTAATACCATTATCCATAAAAAAAACTTGGGTCCATTACCCAAACCTGGGTTCTCCAACTTCTCATGGCCATAACTCTCTAACCGTGAGGATTTATGTGACATTCTGTTGACAGGAGAAATTGAATGCTCATCAACTGGAGGGGTGGATCCGGTCCGAGGTTGTCTAAATAACCCAATCCGTTTGGGATGATCCACTCGGACGGGTTTAGCGGCTACGTTGGCCGATCTAAGTCCTAGGAAAACGAAAGAAAAACTAAGCTAAAGAAACTAATCTAAGTGAAAAAAAGCAGCTACAACAAACTATATACAAATCTAAAACATATATATATAGTTTACTAACTAATATCATAAAATAATAATTCCACTTGTTAAATGTTCAGCTATCAATAGAACTAAATTTCAATTATATATGTGCAGTATTTACAGAATACAAATTTTGATCTAAATTTGCAAAAATCATTTGTAGATTGTCTTATGACAACGAAGATATTATTTTTTATTTTTATAATTTTTATGAGAAAGGAATAGAATGAAAGCTATCTAAACTAAGCAATTAAAATAAAAATCCTAACTGTAAATCTGAACTATAAAGATGAACAATGAAACGTGTTCAGATTGCAAGAAGTTTATATATTAATTAACTAACTGAATAACACTAACAAACTGACCTGTAGAGGCGCTTCCTATTTGTCCTGTTCACAGTACTCGATTCAGCTGTTTGATGGGAGAAATCCGCACCAGAATTTCCACAAGCTTCTTGTAAACAGGAAGCAACAATGCTCTTTGAATACAAATGACAGAAAAAACAAGACATAATATAACACCAATATTATAGTTTACAGATCATCACATTTAGATAAATCCCAGTGCGAAGATTTGTACATAACTGTTCACTTAACAACGAAGATAAACCTTCTGCTCATTAAATTGAAACAAGATAATTGTTGTACGTAAAAATAAGAGACATCAAATATGGACAACACATTAAATTATATCGCATCAACCTGTAACAAATCTTGATATCTAAAGTAGTCAATAATTTGATTACAGATTAAAATGCACAGAAACTTGAACAAAAGTAAGATAAATTGAAGCTAAAGCCGTACAACAAATCCACTTCTATTCGAGTCTGTATCATCATAAGTCCATAGTCTTTGTTCTCCCAACAGTGATGGGTTGTTTACAAAAAATAATGAGTATATAAAAGCCACAGGGTGAAACATCCCCTATGGAAAGTATCAAAATTGTTCACAAAAATATGGGAACAATCTCCCAGATTCCTATTTCTGCCTAAGATTAACAACTTCAACCAAAACTATGTAACAAAAGCATGTTCTAAACTACCACAACAAATCCAATTCCCATTGAAAATCGTGTGTACCTATAGATGGACAAAAATAAACAATTTTAGACAGTGTTTAGTTGTGAAATCAACAAAAATCCAACTTTTATGACTAGCTACAGAATCTCACGATTCTGTAGCTGGTCATATTTACAAACCAAATCATTTTAAATTAATCCAAATGGTAACATAAATGTATACGGTGAATCAAACAACTCTTTTGTTACTAATTCAAAATGAATACAATCGTTTATGCCAATTCAAGGACAACAAAATCGTGTTAATCCAAACAGAACTGTATTCGATTTAACAATCAAATCAACGCCAACACAATCGACTATGCTAATTAAAAAAAAACAGAATCGTTTTTGAATCAAACAAAACATAACTATATCAAACTAACTCAGAGCCAATTCAATCGTTTATACTAATTCAAGAACAACAAAATCGTATTAAATCGATTCAATCAAAACAAAGGTATATTCAATTTTAGCAAACAAATCTTTTGTATTGATTTAATGCAAACAAAATTCAAAACGAAATCATTCTTGGTAATTTGAAGTAAACATAATCGTTCTAAAACATTATTGAAATAACATACCTTGGCTGTAGAGATACGATTCGGTCAAGCCAATTTTGAGTTAACAAAAGCAGTAGCTGCCTCAACATTTCTGAACACGATAAAACCCGTGGTCTTTTTCTTCTTATCGTAAGCTTGCAACCTATCATTTTCCTTAGACAACACAGTCACCCGGTCCTCTAAGGAATTAATTTTGGATTGCAACAGAGGGACATCTGTGTAGTATCGTTCTAGCCAAGAGTTGCATTGAGTGCACTGTTGTTGATCGGGCCGAGTTACTACAGGTGAGGGTTCTTTTAAATTACCAGGGGTTCCACTGTCAAACTTAATCTCGGGGAAGTTAGGGTCATTCTTAAGGCACGGTGGAAGGTTGGACACATAGTCATAGGGTTTGACAGAATAGAGGCCGTGTGAGTACGAGTATTCCTCGGCCAAAAAGTGTTCAATCTCAGAGTCCGAATCTTCTCTCAAAACAATAGGCTTTCGGTCTGTGTTTTGTTTGGGCTTGTTCTGAGCTCACCTAGACACCCAGCGTGCAACTTTCTTTCCCCTGCTGTTGACATATGTATTACCCTTGTCTTTCTTCCTCACAGGCCTTTTAACAATCTTAGTATTGTCTTTCGAACACGAACTAGGCATGGTGTTGGGTAGGTCAGCGTTGGGGTAGTTCGAGGGTAGGAGGGTAGGAGGTGGCACGGCAGGCCCAACAAGGGTTTCAGTGACCACAATCTTGTCCACTTGAACACATTCAGGAGTGGAAAAGCCATTCCTTGATAGGAAAGATTGCCAACAGTCACCATTCAGCCTCAAATGATGGACAATAACGATTTTGATCAAACAGTCATGGAAAAGGCTGGAATCGGCCTTTTCCCTCTTAAATCGTTTAGACATTTTATATAGACTGCGTAGGAGGTAGTGAGGCATATTCACAGGGAAATCCATGAAATTCATAAGCAATCAGAGATGGTAAAGAAACACTAAACCATAACGACCTTCACAAGTCACGAATTGCTTAACAATGGCCAATAAATCACGCCACCTAGACTTAAGGGCAATGACTGGAATACCTCTGTCACAATTGATAATTTTCCTCGATGTAAATAGGAGCGGACATGACACTTCATCCACCTTCGAATTCTTAAACCACCTCTGCCCTTTAGCTAGTAAACCCGTCGCTGAACTGAGGAATTATTCGTTCAATTCAAGTTGAATATCTCCAACCTTGGCCCTACATCCATCGAATGTGAGGGTGAACTATTGAGTGACTGCGAGTTTGAAACCCTCAAATTTTTGGATGAACATTAACCAGCCATTACTCTCCAAGTTCTCACGAGAATTGTCAAATAAAAGCAGCGTTTGGACGCCATTAGGTTCTATGCGCACTAAAGGGGCCATACGAGAGAGCACACAGTCAGGGTAAATGGTGAGGGGGCTGGACAAGGTAGACACAGGACCAAATGCTCACAGGTTCCCCCAAAACAAACAGAGGTAGCCCGAGATACAAGGAAAACATTAATGCCTATACGTGCGCGGGTGGTGGAGTGAAATAAAACCATGTGAAACAGTCATTTCGATATGTACAATCGACGATGCTTTGGTGATTCAAATCACTATTGGTGTATGTCAAAAACAATGTAAACGACATGCCAAACAAATAATCATTGAAAACCATGACAAGTCGATCTAACTATTTGATCATACAATAGCATTTATAATGATTTAAAACAAAACAACATTTCGAATATAGCACCAAGGATTTGATCATAAAATTTATGCATTTTATGAAACCATTGTCCTAAGGATTTAATCAAAGACACCAAAAATCATTGCAACATGAATTTATAAATTGAAACCATGCCAAACAAAAATACAATGTGAATAAAGGTTTGGTGTTTTGCCAACTGTATGACCATTATTGAGTTAGAGGTGAAATGACCACATGAACAAGAGTATTCGTAATAATCCAAAGATGATTTTAATGCCATTGACATGACTTCCAATTCAAGGTTTTTACGATTGCAGTCGTGAAAATGAAAACGAAAGGCAGGTGTGTGAATGCACAAGATAATAGTGTCATTTATTTTAAAGAATTGCGACGAGTATTGAGGGTTCAAAATCCTTGTGTAGGCAGCTTGTAAGGAAATGATAAAAATGAAAAATGGTTGCCAACACATTCCACATACCACTGGAAATAGAATGACATGTACTATCCATATAGAATAGTATTACCTCCAAATATATTAAAAATCATACCATTATACATGAAACAACCTTGGGTCCATTACCCAAACCTTTGTGCTATCGGAATTCGCTACTAGACTTTCTCCAAGGGTTGACATCAATCACTAAGGGTTGAAATCAATATACAATATCAGTATCCAATGGTTGACATCAATGAAAACAAATAATCCATACCAACTATTCATCAACCTAAGACAACTGTCTGATAGGATGGAGCCGACATTGGATGTGTCCTAATTGACCCCATCCAAGGAAAAATGATCATATCATGTCATTTATAGTTCGAAAGCACCAACAAAAGTGTTGAATATGAATCCTTAGTGCAAGGTCTTAAAAAATTCAATGAGCTCAAGGTAAAATACATTAAATTGTTTAGTGATTCTGAGATCATTGTTCGACGGGTAAGAAATACTATTCACTTCCTGTCTCTACATCTAAAATCCTATCAGCAAGAGGTATGGAATCTTCTTTATTCATTTGATTAATTTAATATTGATTCTATACCTTGTGATCAAAATATAGATGCAGATATTTTGGTCAATGCAACATGTAGGTTTATGCCTCCTGGCGATGGTTATTTTATTGAAATGATGTTTAGGAACTCTGTACCTGAGAATTCCACGAGTTCGAGAGTGATCGATAGTGATTCTCAAATTATCAACTTTCTTACTAGTTCAGACACATTCCAAGATTCAGTGATAGATTATGAGGTACATCAACAAGATTTACAAACTTATCGAGAAGAAACTAATAAGGTGAAGACAAATTGTGTTCCAAAGAAAGTTTTGACTCTTGAAAAATTATTTTATTTACAATCCAAGTTCAAAAGGCCAACTAATCCAAAGACAATAGCTTCACTATATTGCATTTCTTGGTCAATTTGGGAACATCTGAACAACCTAAGTATGTTAACCTAGGAACCTATTTTTCATATTAAAAAAAGCAAAATTTCACAGAATTATTCAAGAAGTATCGAGATGTGTTTTCTTGGATGCATGATGACCTTAAGAAATATGATACACAAATTATACAACACGTGATTCCCATCAAAGAAGGGATAAACTTGTTTCATAAGAATCTTAGAAAGATACATCTGACTCTATAACCTATGATACAAAAGGAAATCAAGAAGCTATTAGATGCCCGAATCATTTTCAAAGTGAGACATTCAACTTGGGTATCTAATATGGTGCCCGTAAGGAAAAATTCAGGAGAAATGCCAATCTATATAGATTTATGGAATCTCAATATCGCTTCTGACAATGATAACTATCTATTTCCCATAATGGAACAAATCCTACAACTCGTCTCTAGGTCTCATCTATTCTCTCTATTAGATCGATTTTTAGGATACAATTAGGTTCTCATGGTAGAACAAAACCGATTAAAGACCACTTTACGAACTAAATGGGGAACTTATGATTACAAATGGATGCTCTTTGGTCTTATGAATTCAAGAGATAACTTTCAAAGGGCGATGTATATCTCTTTCAAAGGATCAATCGGTCAAAGCATGGTGGTTTAGATTGATGATGTCATCATTTATTCTAAAAAAGGAGAAGACCACCCAAAACATTTGAGACAAATTTTCAAACGTTGTAGAAAATATGGGATTTTTCTTAATCCCAATAAAACTATATTCATCCTTTCAGAAGTTATTTTATTAGGACACATTATTTCTAAAGATGGGATTTCGGTGGATCCAAAAAGAACCAAGGCCATTCTATAAATTTCTCCACTGCACAGCAAGAGGTCCATGCAATAATTTTTCAGAAGAATGAATTTCATAAGAAGATTTGTTTCATATTTTGTTGAAATTGTGAAACCTTTACAAAATATGACTAAAAAGGACGTGCAGTTCAAATGGACACCATTGGAGAATGAAGCATTCACAAACATTAAAACCGCTATGGCCAACGCACCATCTCTTCAAAGTCCTGATTTTTCCAAATATTTCCTGCTATATGCATTCGCATCCAATCACTCGTTAGCAACATTAATCATGAAAAAAGATGAACAAGGATATGAATACCCTGTCACATTTATGAGCACTGGGTTACAAGGTGTTGAACATAATTATCCTTTGGTGGAAAAGAAATCCTTTGTTGTCCATAAAGAAATTAAGCAGTTCAAGTCTTGTATCCTAAAAAATCACACTAAAGTCATCGTCCCACACCCAAAAGTAAGGTCCATGTTTTTTCAAAAGGAATTGGGTGAAAGACGAGGCAATTGGATGACATCTCTACAAGAGTATGACCTCGAATTCAAACTATCCAATATCATGAAAGGTCAAGGCTTGTGTAAATTAGTGACACAAGGAGTTGACATTGAAGAATAAGAGCAGTATGGTTGGCAAGATGAACCTATAATGTATACTCGACAAGTTCCATATATCCCAACCATTGAAGGATCATGTTACAATGATCTTAAATATTATCTGCAGGATGAAACTACTCCAGACCATCTCAATGCTAAGTAAAAAAGAGTGTTGCGGCTGAAATATTTATAGTATCAACTATTACATGGCATCTTGTTCAGAAATAATTATGACAGAGTATTACTCAGATGCCTCAAAATAAAATATGTTGATAAGGTCCTAAAAGATATGCATGATGGACCAAATGGTGGTCATTTCCAGGAGACACAACAACTCACAAAGTGCGAAGAGAGGGATACTAATGGACCACACTCTTTAAGGATGCTCATGCATACTCAAAAAGCTATGAAGCATGTCAAAAAATTGTGGGGAGGGAACCTAAAGTTGTTCTCCCTTTCCAACCTATAGCAGTGGAAGAACCCTTCGAGCAATGGGGCGTATATATCATTGGTGAGATAAATCCTCATTCTTCCAAACAACACAGGTATATTCTGATCGAAAATAATTATTTCGCACGTTGGATTTAATAAATACCTTTAGTCAAAGTGAATGAGGAAGTAGTAATAAATTTTATTGAGCAACACATTATCACGAGGTTTGGCATTCCTAACTCTTTAATATTTGATAATGCTACTTACTTCTCATCTTTGAAATTATCTGAATATGCATTGGAAAAGGGGATTATTTTAAAATATTCATCCAATTACCATCCCCAAGGAAATGGCCTGGCATAATCTACAAACAAAAACATCATCTGTATCCTTAAACGAATTGTGGTTGATCACCAGAGAAATTGGTACCATGCATTGCAAAAATCTCCCTGGGAAGATCGTGTCACTCCCAAAGCTTCCATTAGAACCTCACCTTACTTTATTGTGTATGGAAAATAAGTTGTCCTACCCTCAAACATTTACCTACCTTCCCTCCAACTTACACAAAAATCTCTAGGTAGAGAGTGCCCTGTCATCCAAAGTCGTACCAATACCTTGCTGAACCTTGAATAAATACATGACAAAACCAAAACCAAGTTTGAATCTCACCAGAAAAAAATAAAATGTTGGTTTGATAAGAAATATGAAGGTGAGAAAGAGTTCCAAGTTGGGGACATAGTCCTAAAATGGGACAAATCACATGAAGATAAAGGGAAACATTCAAAATTTCAACATCTTTGTCTTGGCCCCTACCTTATTAAAGAAAAAAATGGCCAAGGCACTTTTCGATTACAAAAACTTCAGGGAGAAGTCAACTCTCTCCTTGTGAACGACCAAGTCCTGAAGCATTAGATCAGTTAGCCATTGAGGTTGTTGGTCACTTGTACATAAATAAATCCTAATTTTGTTTTTCATTTTATTTTGTTTCTTTAGTTAGGTTGGTTTTCTTGATCTGTTTGATTACTATCATTTCCCTTTGTCATACTTGATGACTGCCTTTGTGATTTTGGAGTTCTCACAACTTAAAGCAAGTCACATGTCTAAACATTGCACATCTGGTGCAGAAAGACTAAACATCTATGTGATACAATGCCATATCTACATATCTCCCTAGGCATTCAATATCTTTACTCACTATCACAAGTCAAGATATGGTGGAGGAACATATCTTATCAACATGAGGATACACTGGGCAAATAGAGATCCAAGAGACTACATTGAACAATAGATATCTATGTTATACGCGCTAAACGAAAATGGTCTAAATGAACTGTTCATAGTAGACTAGGAATAAAAACTCAAGAAGTTTTCTCATTTATAATCATGTTAGTAGATCTCATCATCACAGGTGTCATACCTAGTGCATTTAAAGGTTAACTGGAATCCCCCCATCAACCTGTATCTCTAAATAAAATAGAATCAAATACTATAAAAGGTAAAGGCTTGGGGAAAGACTTTCCATATCACATGGGACATGCATGTATCTTCGTCGGGGCTATGGATGCTCGCTAGCTGCAGAGCAAGGATTTTGATACTGGGGTGACTCCATCAGGGCTATGGACACTTGATGGAAGTGAAGTGACACCAAAGAAATGAATTATGACTTGTATTATCATCATTCTTGATGTTTTGTTTCTATTTTACTACCCGAGGGAAGCTCCAACTCCCCAATTCTTTGGCTACAACTAGAAGGAGGATACAACCCCCTATGTCCTCCAGCTACAACCAAAAGGTAGCTACAACCACCTATCCTTGCCCCATCCAACCGCCCTGACGTATAAGTAGAATGATGGAACCACTGCCACACTATCATTGTGAGATATATTGTTGCAAACCTGTACCAATCAACCTACACGAAACAACCTATACTAATAAAATGAACCATGCATCAACCTATAATCAACTTATACCATAAACAAGTGCATCAACCATGCACCAACCTGTACCATCAATGAGTGTATCAACCTTCCACCAAATATGTACCAATAATGCATCAACTACACATCAACTATGACTCATCAAGATGTACCAACATCATCAACTAGACACCTCATGTATGTGCCAACTCATCAACTACTTGTCTCAACCATGTACCCAACATGTACCTCAACCAAAATCCCTCATCAATTTCATCATCCAAATATGATTTTTAACTCTGTAATAGACTTTTTGTATAAGATCACATACCTACAAACCTTCCTTAACTTTAACAAGAAGAGACTAGCATTTTCATCAAACTTTACTTTAGTCTCACATGACTAATTTTGGATTAGTCAACAACCCTAACTTGAAGTAGTCATAACTATGTACTATAATGAATAAAGATATAAAAATGGTACACAATGTTCTTCAATGTATTTTGTGTAATTCCTCCAGACTTCACTACTTGGAACCTCTCAAAAAACGAGTTATAGCAAAAATGGCATACCTTGTTGGATTTTGGCTTATTCTAGAGAGCGAACTTGTAGAGTGTGCCCCGCATGAAATATTTGTTGTATGGATATGAAAATGGTACAAAGAATAATAAAGACTGTATTGTAACCAATACATTTGGTCTTACTGAATTTGGATATGTTATGAATAATTTATGACGTTTTTAACCGAAACAGTTGTTTTAGACTAGTTTCAAGACTAGCCACAAACCCTATTTTCCACGGTGTGTAACTCCAAAACTACAACGACCCACAAGATTAAATTTGTATCACAACTATTTGGATATGTTTCCTCAATGGCCTCCCAATTTCATGGTTTGAATCATTCTAAAAAAACGTTATTGCGAAAATGGTGAGACGACCTGTAAGTAACATACCTTAAAAAGCATCATCAAAAGAATTTATCCTCCCTTGTATTTCAGCCTTCTTTACTTTACCTTCCCTAAGAAATTCGTCTTAGATATCCTTTGGTTACCTTAGTCACCTGTAGGTATTCAATATTCTCAAGTGTGATTAAAATGAGAGAGCCTTTTCTCTTATTTATACTTTCAAGTAGTTTCCTCAAGGGGTTACCTTTTAACCATCTTAACCCACTTTCCTTATTTTAGGGTTAACCCACTTCTAACCTTATCCATTAACTTTATTATTTAAATAATTTATTTTGTATTCACTTTGAATTATAGTACACTCATCACTTCACTTTATAATTTATCTTCTAAAATATCTTAAACCACTTTGATTACTTTGACCTTTTGGGGATTCTAGATGACTCATGAGGGTTCTCCAACTTCACATGGCCATAAATCTCTAACTGTGAGGAGTTATGTGATGTTCCACATACCACCGGAAATGGAATGACATGTAATATCCATATGGAATAGTGTTACCTACAAATATATCAAAAATCATACCATTATCCATCAAACAAACTTGGGTCCATTACCCAAACCATTGTGCTACCAGAATTTGCTACCGAACTTTATTCAAGGGTTGCCATCAATGAAAACCAACCTAATTAATCAAAAATACCCCCCTTTGGCATTGATGTCAACACTCTGATGCAATACTGAAGTCATGTCACTCATGCTCCCCCTTTACCTTTACCTTTGCATTTACCTTTGCATCTGATAAATCTCTCCCCCTTTGTCATCAATGACAAAGGTATCTTTCCATCCGGGTTTGCTCCCCCTAACTAAATTGTCCTTGGGGATACTCCCCCTAACTGAATTGTCCTTGTGGATACTCCCCCTAACTGAACTCTTCCTGAAAATGATCTCCCAACCTGAAATGTCCTTTTTATGGTGCTTCCTTGTGTAAAAATAAGACATATAATATAAGCATTCAAAATAATTCATTTTCGAGTAGAAATTACTCCGAGTCTCCATCGTAGATACTCAAAGGCCTCACGTGGAAGTGGTTTTGTAAAGATGTTTTCCACTTGTTCTTTTGTGCCCACATATTCAACTCTGATGTTGTTCTTTGTAACCTATTCCTGTAGAAAGTGATACTTGATTGAAATGTGCTTCCTCTTCGAGTGCATCACTAGGTTCTTTGAGATACTGATGGTGCTTGTATTATCACAATAGATTGGAATGGGATCATCATACTCAACTTGTATATTTGTTAGAGTTTTTTTCATCCATATAAACTGTGTACAACATCTTGCTGCTGCAATATACTCTGCCTCAACTGTAGATAAGGATATTGATGATTGTTTCTTGCTTAGCCATGATACTAAACACTCACCCAAGTAGAACACTGCTCCATTGTTTCTTTGTTAGTCATCAATGCAACCTACCCAATATGCACCTGTGTAGGCAATAAGTGATAGATCCTTTCCTTTTGGATCCAATAATCCAAACTCTTTTGTTCCTTTGAGATATCTGAAATCCTCTTTACTGCTAATACATGTGATTCCTTTGGTGCTACTTGAAATAGTGCCACCTGTCCAACTGTCTGCATTACATCTAGTCTAGATGTTGTCACATATAGTAAGCTACCAATCATTGATTTGTATTTACTCTAGTCTATAGATTTTGAATCATCATCTTTGCTCAACTTGAAACTGATTTGCATAGGAGTGGTAACTAGTTTGCAATCTTCCATTCCGAACCTCTTTATCATTTCTCTGATATACTTAGTTTGAGAAATAAAAATTCCTTGGTTGCTTTGACATATCTTGATGTAGAGGTTGTTGTCTATGTTTCCTTTCCATAGTTCGTAGGGATTTTTGTCATTGTTGTTTCTGATCATTACTCTGTTTTGAATGTGAACTGTTGTATGCACTGCATGTGTCCAAAAAATATCTTTCAATTTGGAATCCATTAGCATTGTTCGAGCTATTTCTTGTGTAATTATCATCCAAAATGATAATGTTCCTTTGTCTCTGAACCACTCTCTAAACCAATCTATGAATCCATTCTCTCATCCACTGTCATATATCAGTCCAAACCTACTAAGTGTTCTTACGAATCCATCTCTCTCCATACTGTCCAGGACTCTACTTGCACAACTGTCCATAATTTTGACCCATTTATCACTATACTATCATGAAGTCTTGATTAATCTATCAAACTATACTTCTACTATCTTATTTCTCTGCATCTGTCTTCTCAAACTCTGCAAGCTGCTCGAAGGATGGTTCTTTGGTCTGTCACAACTATCGCATAGACTTCCCCTGTCTAATTTTCATATTACCCGGGAGTCTCTAATCCGGATGGCTCAGAAAAATTCCTGCTCTGATGTGTATTCATCATCATCTTCATTGGTAGATTCATTATCTCTCTGAGCTCTGACTTCTTTATTTTTGTCTATGGATTCATCTTTCACTACAATGCCTAAAAGTACAATATCTTGAACCTGTTCCTTATTTACCCATCCTTCCTTTCTTTCAGTTTGTTTCCAAACCTTTATGTATCTGACATCTTTCTTTTTCTCTGTAGAATTTTCTTCATCTCATTTTATTGTTAATCTTGCAATCTCTGGTACCTGGTCTTCCTGTTTTCTTATCCATACTTTCTTATATCTGATATCAGTGTTCTCTTTCATGGAAGTATCGATCATGCTTCTACAATCACTAGCTTTGTGTCTATAGTTATGACATTTGTAACACTCAATGTTACGTGCGACCACATAGGCACTTCTTTCTTGAACATTTCTTTTATAATCCCTACAATCTGCAAACTTATGTCCAAAATTAGTACAATAAAAACAATGACCATAAAATAAATTTGCATACGTGGGAGTGAATGTTCTTCTTTGTGGTATAGTCCTTCTGAATTTCTTCCTTGATTGATCATGATCATGATTGAAGCTTCTTTTTGGCTTGAACACAGATGGTCTTCTTGAAGATGTATCTTCAATAGTTTTCTTAGATTTTGGTTGACCATGATTCCTTCCTTTGAGTACTTCTACACAACTCTCTCTATTTTCTTCATTCTTCTTTTCTAGCAACCTAGAGTGCTTCTCTTCATTCTCTGTAACTGATGTGGATGTTTCTATCTCTTCAACGTTCTTTTTGAGCTTGAATATTTTACTTCTCAATGTGACGACTTCTTCTTCAAGATTCTCAACCTCTTCTTCTTTGTTTAATATCTGAGACTTCATGACTTCTTCTGTTCTCTTCGCTTCTTCAAGTTGAATTTTTAATGTGATTATTTCTTCTTAAAGCACTTTCTCTTCTTGAAAAAATTCTAACTCAAGATGGTTTAGATCGTTAGTTCTTTCCTTAAGATGATCTGCCAATATCTTCTCTCACATTTCTGCTTCTTCCTTCTGTGTTGCTATGTTGGCTTCTAAAGACTTCTTTTGATATTCAAGATTTTCTTCGATCTTTCTGGCTTCTTATAGATGAGTTCTCGATGACCTGTTGGGCTTCTTAAAAAATGTGAACACTTTCCTTTTGTTTCATCAATTATTTCTTGAGAGACTTTTTTTCTTCTCTTAATTCATCTAAAACACTAATCAATTTTACCTCATAATTGTCTTATTTTTCAATTTGTTTTTCTGTCGCATTTCCTTCATGGCATTTTATTTCAAGATGTCCATATTTTTCACAATTAAATAAAAACAACATACCTCTGTTGATTATGTACTCTTCATCTTCTGAATTTGTTTGACATGGTGAACATATTTCTTCTTGATATGTACCTACATCTTCCTTGGCATTTTCTAAATCTGTGATGGGTGAAGAATATACGTCATGTAACTTATCCCAAAGTTCTTTGGCTGATGAACATTTACCAACCTTTTCTCTTATCGGATTAGGTAATCCTTCCAAGATGAAATCCATTGCTATTTTGTTATTCTTCTTCAATTCCTTCTTGGCTGCAGTCTTTTCCCTTTTTTAACTATCATATCCTGTAACAATTGATAGCCAAATATAATTTCCTTGTGCCTATAAAAATACTTTCGTCCTTCTGCTCCATATCTCATAATTAAAACCATTATGACCATTAAACATTGGTACTCCATTCTTAGAAAAATCCATGATCTCCTTCCAATGGTTAAATTGTTTCCTGAAGGAACCTACTCTAAAACCAATTGTTGGATTACTGAGAGTGGGGGTGAATCAATAATAGAGCAATTTACTCCCTTTTCACCATAAAATGCAAGTGTTATATCAATGTAGCATTATCATCCAATAGTTTCAGAGTGAATAAACAACTAACCAATGAGAAATCACACACATACACAGTACACAAATGTTTTACGTGGAAACCCAAAGCGGGAGAAAACCACAAAATGCTTTTTCTTATATGTATTTAAGAATAACATTCATTGGAAGCACCAACTTCCTTTGTTTTCCAACTACAACTAGAAGGAGGCTCCAACCCCCTAGTTTCTCAGGCTACAACTTGAGGGAAGCTCCAACTCCCCAATTCTCTGGCTACAACCAGAAGGAGGCTACAACCCCCTATGTTCTTCGGCTACAACTGGAAGGTGGCTACAACCACCTGTACTTGCCCCATCCAACCTCCCTGATGTATTAGTAGAGTGACGCAACCACTGTCACACTATCACTGTGAGATATACTTTTGTAAACATGTACCAATCAACATGTACCAATAAACTGAACCATGCATCACACATGCACCAACCTGTAATCAACCTGTACCATAAACATGTGCATCAACCATGCACCGAACTGTACCATAAACAAGTGCATCAACCATGCACCAACCTGTACCAAACAACCTGTAATCATCATGTACCATAAACAAGTGCATCCACCATGTGCCAACCTATACCAAACAACCTGTAATCAACCTGTACCATAAACAAGTGCACCAACCATGCACCAACCTGTACCATCAACGAGTGCATCAACCATGCATAAAATATGTACCAATCATGCATCAACTACGCATCAACTATGACTCATCAAGATGTACCGACATCATCAACTATACACCTCATGTATGTGCCAACTCATCAAGTACTTGTCTCAACCATGTACCTAACATGTACCTCAACCAAAATCCCTCATCAATTTCGTCATCCAAATATGATTTGTAAATCTATAATAGACCTGGTGTATAAGATCACTTACTTGCAAAGCTTCCTTAACTTGAACAACAAGAGACTAGCATTTTCATCAAACTTTACTTTAGTCTCACATGACTAATTTTGGATTAGTCAACAACCCTAACTTGAAATAATTATAACTATGTACTTATAATGAATAAAGATATAAAAATGGTACACAATGTTATTCAGTGTATTTTATGAAATTCCTACAAACTTCACTACTTGGAACCTGTCAGAAAAGAAGTTATAGAAAAAATGGCATACCTTGTTGAATTCTGGCTTATTCTAGAGAGTGAACTTGTAGAGCATGCCCCGCATGGAATATTTGTTGTATGGATCTGAAAATGGTACATAGAATACTAAAGACTGTACTATAACCAATACATTTGGTCTTACTGAATTTGGATTTGTTATGGATAAGTTATGATGTTTTTACCCGAAACACATGTTTTAGACTAGTTTCAGGACTAGCCACAAACCCTATTTTCCATGGCGTGTAACTTCAAAACTACAACGACCCATAGGATAAAATTTGTATCAAAACTACTTGGATATGCTTCCTCATTGGCCTCCCAATTTCACGGTTTGAATCGTTTAAAAAAAAAGTTATTGCGAAAATGGTGAGATGACCTATAAATAACATACCTTAGAAAACATCATCAAAATAATTTATCCTCCCTTGAATTTTGGCCTTCTTTACTTCACCTTCCCTCTGAAATTCAGCTTAGATATCCTTTGGTTACCTTAGTCACCTGTATATATTCAATATGATCAAGTGTGATTAAAATGAGAGAACCTTGCCTCTTATTTATACTTTCATGTAGCTTCCTCAAGGGGTTACCTTTTAACCATCTTAACCCACTTTCCTTATTTTAGGGTTAACCCACTTCTAACCACTTGTAAACTTAGTAATTTCTCCATTAAATTTATTATTTAAATAATTTCTTTTGTATTCACTTTGACTTATATTATACTCATCACTTCACTTTATTATTTACCTTATAAACTCTCTTAAACCACTTTGACTACTTTGACCTTTTGGGGCTTCTAGATGACTCATGAGGGTTCTCCAACTTCATATGGCCATAACTCTCTAACCGTGAGGAGTTATGTGATGTTCCAAATACCACCGAAAATGGCATGACATGTACTATCCATATGGAATAGTCTTACTTGAAAATATATCAAAACTCATACCATTATCCATCAAACAAACTTGGGTCCATTACCCAAACAATTGTGCTACCAGAATTCACTACCAGAATTTCTTCAAGGGTTGAAATCAATGAAAACCAAGCCAATTAATCAACAATTACACTGACATATTTATTTCCCGCATGGTACAAAGATGATAAACAATTCAAGTATCATCCCAAGAGTCGGTACCCCACGACCAATTTAAGGAGACCCTACCAGTATATGGTTTCCATACTCTGTGGATTATACGGGGAACCAGATGCAACTCATTTCCCCCTATTGTACATGCCCCTAATTTATTTATGTGTAGATGTGGGGTTCTCATTCAACTTGGCATACATATTGTATAAAAATCTCAAAGATTCCATCTCTGCAGTCATACAAGAAAAACCATGAAACTTTCCCAGTTTTCATATGTCTTCATATCTCCTAGATATAATGTGTACTACCCACAGGTAGCCAAACATGGGGTGGATTTGGTTACCCTCCAATGCCGCTATCAAAATATACTGCAAAGTATTTTGGGAGCACAAATATCGAACATAATATCAAAGAATTTGCAAGCACTTCCTTGCCCCATTGTATGAATTTATCTTTTGCACTTCCCCACCTTGTATGAGATACAAAGCCGTAGCAGTCATAAGAAGGATCGGGGACTGGTATTTGATGGATCACGATACCTATAGAAGAATATATGTTGTGATGAAACCACCCCACTTACTCCCTTGGTTCATTCCTAACAAAATTGTGCTTTAGGAGGTGGTGTATCAATCTATCATACTTGGGGTCGGAGGAATGTTATACAGGGAAAAAAAATCAATTTGGCCTCCATTACCTCTATACGTTGGGAATTATTTCTTTGAGAACACCAAGTAAGCTGAAACAAAAGTGGACATCTTACTCTCATAACACTTTGGAGAGATATTGTCAAAGAACACTTCAATAGAATGAGGCTCCCATATGAATACACTACTAGATTCTGGGAAGATGAAGACGTACATCAAAATGCCAGGACTTACGATGAAGTCATTTTCAATAGGCGAGTCCAGCCAAAAGGAAGGATTGCAGACGAAGAAGTTGTAAGAGAGGTGGCCAGAAAATATGCAGAGCGAGATGAAGTTGAGAGATATTCTCCCATATCTGTCTCAAATCATTCAGGTTATGTAGAAGAGAAGGAAGGAGCACCAACAGATAAAAGGAGAAGAGAAATAGAGAAGGTTCTAAAAAGGAGGAACAACGCTAAAAATAAACAAAAATTAGAAGATGACAAAGAAAAGGCTAGGGTAGAAAATGAATCGAAATCTAAGGCTGAAGTTGAAGTCGAGGAAAAAGTTGTTGCGGAAAAAGAAAAGAAGCTAACAGAAGCGACAAGAGTAGCAATGGATTTAGTGGAGAAGGCGACAAAAGAAGAAACGAATAAAGTTGTTGAAGAATAAAGACAACGAAAGAATGCAGAGAATAGAAAATTTGATGCACACCTGACAGAATTGGATATCCCAGGAACGTCCGATGCAGGTACAGGAGTAGAAAAATCAAGCAACGGTTTAGGCCTTGGTCCCTGGGATCCTTTTTGACCAATAGAGGTATTGGATCGTAGAAGCTTCACATACGATAGTAAAACTGGTAGAATTATGCTAGAAAGAGTTAAAAAAGTGCCAGTGACAGAAGGAGCACCCATATCAGTGGTTACTCAAGTCCCTGTTACAGGAGATGTTAGAGAAGATCATGTGGCTACAACTAAGGTCTATTCTGCATTTATGGATGAAACCATAGATAATGTACAAAGGCTATGCCAGTAGAGTAAAGAGAAAGAGGCAAGGATGCAGGAACTTGAAGAAATATTTCAACATGTAAAGATCGATGAAAGAAGTCTTCTTAGATTTAAGGCGAGTGGGGAAAGAGTCGGGAATGATTTGGAAGATGCCATCATTGACATGTATGCCAATATACACCTCTTCCAAAATACGGAAACAATAGTCATTGACCAAAACAACCGGATACAAGGGAAGTTGACATAGTACAACACTATCTGTGAACATATAAATAACATCAATACATGGATAGCGGAGAATCTATATGCACCTCCTGAGTTGTACAGACCCTCAAAATCAACAAGAAAGAAATATTTTTATGCATTAGAGAATTTCCAGCAGATAGGTCAAAGGGAAGATAAAGAAGTAACCAAGGCAATGACAATATGTTCAAGGACTCACAAACATGCCCATGAATTGATAAGGAATGATCATATCCCAAGATTAGATGAACTTGGGAATAATTTGGCCATAGAGGAATTGGTGAACACAGTCTAGGAAAGCACAAATCGAAGGAAACAGATAGTCGAAGCAGCAACCTTTGTGTCCATTGATCTATTTGACCAACATCTGCTACAACTAGTGAAACTTCAGACTATGGTACAATATTTTATGACAAAATTAGAAAAGGATATGAGATCCATTGATCATTTCATCGCCAAGAAAGAAGAAACACTAGAACAACTAACATACAGGAGAATTGAGTCACTATACGATTAGTTGGAAGTTTGGATGGCGTATCTCCAAAGCAAAAGTTCATAGGGAAAGGACAAACTGGTTGTTTTTCTCTTGTCCTTTTCCTAACCACTTCAAATTTCATCCTTTCTTCCACTTATCATTAGGAAAGATAATATGAACAATTTTGTAACTACCTCTTCAAGAAGAAGGCGAAAAGACACATAGGAGTTACTAGTTTTTTGTATAAAATAAGATAGAAGCTCCTTTGAAGAGGACTTTTGGATTTTCAAGCATTGTATAGACCCAAGAACTTTTTTGAGAATTTATACAGTGTTAATGAATATTGAGAATCCCTCAGGGCCGACATGTTATAGAAGGAATTCTGTGTAAAAATTGATCGAAGCTTTGAACTACTTCAAGTGAAGATAATTGTTGTTTCTATGGACTATAAGAATGCTTTGTTTGTTGTAGACTAATTCTTATACAATCCTTGTCATTCTGCAGTTATTGATATTTCTTTGAATATTTCAATGCCTTGAGATTTGTGGGTTATTACAGTATATGTTGTTGTGATCTAGACTAATCTGATTATACACATATGTATGTGATTGTCTCCAATCTTCCTCTTTTGTTACAACTAACTATATAAAAGTTGTGTAAAGTTTTGGTTGCATTATAACTCACCGGTTACTCTAGTGTGCTCCTAGCTAGGATAGGTTAGAATAGATTAGTTGTATTTACATACATAGTATTCATCTACATCTCTGCATTGCATCCACCCACTTCATTTATACACCAGACTGTAACCGGTACAAAAACCAAAAGACAACAATAAATGACAGTCGGGCCAAATTCCGGATGGGACTCCTAATCCAAACGGTGTATAGTCTAATTGAGACTGTATACTGTGGAGTACCCCTTGTTTTTGTCGAGCGAAGTTGAACTCCTCGACACTGTAGAAACCTAGTTCTTGCAGTCCCCATAGATACCTCGGGTGAGACTTCACCTGCCTATGGGTGATGCCGAAATGGACAATATCTTAGTGTTTTGTTTGTGAATTAATGTTGAACATCGGGTCTTCCCACTGCATACCAACACTAATATTGCTTCTGTTATCTTTATTTGAGTTGAATATTCCAACAATGTATTTTTGTTTAGTAAATTGTTAATCTAATTTGTAGTAAGAAAATCACTAAATAACAAGATACCTAAGTGTTGAAGTAAAAGATTTCAACACTTTATAGATATTAAATTTTCTATGTTTCACATTACATTATTGTGCATTTCATTAAAAATTTAATATTCTTTTGAATATAATTGTTTTACCATTGTGTCATAACAATATTTGCTTCATCATCTCGACAATGTGTTTGCATTTCTAACCATGCTTACATATCACTTTGAGTTGGTTTCTTTGCCCATGTAACTACAGTTTGTATTATCGAAAGCCATGGCAACACTCACAATGTGCCCTTAAAGTTTTTATGGATATCATTGTTAGTTGCTTCATCGTGTATGCACTAGTTAATGCTTATTATTAACTCGCTTGATACTTTCCTTATGCATACATTTTGAAACATCCATAATTTTCCATCACCCTATTTTCCTTTCTTGTGGTCGATTAAGGGATGAATAACGTGCAAAGTATTTTTTTAACTAGTTATTTTAAATAGAGAAGAATATAATTTTATTTATTTATTTATATTTATAAATATTTTTTTTAATTTTATGGAATCAACAATTATAAAAATTATATTTATGTTTTTATTTATTTATTATGGGATTTGGTTTTGGTTAATGTGTAACTAGTTCAAGAACATGTTATAGATATTGAAGAGGGAATGCTAGATAAGGTAATGGTGGTTGTTGGTAAGTTGGTTGGGTGAAATGCAGCCTTTGATGTTGTTGGCTATGGATATTGTGGCTATCCAGACTATGTTGTTTCTTGGTTAACATAACTTTTGAATTTGAAGCTTAGCCAATGATATGAAATGTTAATTAGTCACTCTAGCTCCATCAATTGGCTCACATACTTTTATAGTGTTTTCAGTATTTGCAGTTGTCTTTAAGATTATGTTTTTTTATAGTTATTTAATATTTCACAATGGGAAATACATATAATGACACATAATTATGATATCCACAATGGAAACTTATACAAAGCAAATTATGTACTACTGGTTAGAGAATTGTAAATCAACTATTGAATTGAAAATAAAGTTGTATATGAAATAGAAAAAAAAAAAAACAAAAAAAAAAACAAATGGAAATATGTCATGTGTCATTAAAAATATTTCATATCGATTTTTGCAATAATATAGTCTCCAAGCCAAAGAAAATCCCATTTTTATTCTTGATAAATCAACTAATATTTCATTATGTTTGTTGCAGGGCTAAGAAAGAAACCATGTAACCTGAAATTTGATGGAAATGATATAAACGAATTCTGATCAATCTAAACATGTCTCCCATAAAGATAAAATGTTTCTATATATCATATATATCAAGTGACACTCTTACATAGAATCTTGATGAAGGTGTTCTATTATTCCCTTTGTCACATTTTCCAACTCCTGTAGGAATGCTAGGACCAGAGGAGGAGGGATTAGTAGTGGCAATTGATCATGGAGTTCTACTTGTACTAGTTATTCCTCTTCTTATGTCCTTGTAGAAGTTGTTGAAACTGGACACAACCGTGGCAGCCAAAAGAGGATCCCAGAGACCTATCGAGTTGCCATGTAGGTCACCACACAGAAATGTACGGACGATGCATGAATTGTAGTTGCATGCTTTTACAAGTTATTATTGGCATGTATATTGCATTGTTCCTCTTATTCTATACAGGCACATTCAATGGAAACATGAGGTTCCTATGTGTAGGTTGAATATTGTTGAACCAACCACCTGAAGGAGTTGTAGCATGTGTAGTTTTCCTCGAAGGCATAAGGCATACATAGTATATCTAAACAAAGACCATATGTCTCAAGATAGTGCCAACCGTGAGACATATGTCTGAAGACGATGCCAACCGTACATGGAGCATATAAAATTTTCTTTGCATGTTGACTGCAATACATACAAATCGAAGACAATACGAAGAAAATGCCAACTATATGTGGAGTGTGGCTAATAGAATGCATGTTTAATATAATGAATGATTCCAGATTCCAAACATAGGTAATCAAATTGATAATTCCAAACATTAGGTAATCGTAGAGTTAAGAAAAAATGGCACATATTAATGTTAACGTAATATATAAAATTATTTCTCTTCATTGCCTCTAGTATTAAGTGTTTTACAATTTCTATGCTTTT
>ML801313.1:170473-182601 GCA_009831015.1 Picea engelmannii | reverse complement strand
TTCAACCTACACATAGGAACTTCACGTTTCCATTGAACGTGCATGTATAGAATAAGAGGAACGATGCAATATACATATCGGTAGTCAGCTGTGAAAGTCTACAACTGCAATCCATGCTTCGTCCTTACATTTCTATGTGGTAACCTACATGGAAAATTGCATAGGTCTCTGCGGTCCTCTTTTTGATTCCATGGTAGATTCCAATTTGAACAACTCCTACAAGAACATAAGAAGAGGAATAACTAGTACAAGTAGAAATCCATGATCAATTAGAACTATTAATCTCTCCTCTTGTCCTATCATCCCTACAAGGGTTACAAAATTTAATGAAGAGAATAATAGAACATCTTCATCAAAAACATAGGAAAGAGTCTCACTTGAGATATATGATACATAGAAACATTTTGTCTTTATGGAAGACATGTCTAGATTGATCAAGATTCATTTATATCATTTCCATCAAATTTCAAGCTATACAATTTTTTTCTCAACTCTGCAACAAACATAATGAAATATTAGTCGATTTTTCAAGAATAAACATGTGATTTTCTTTTGCTTGAATACTAGATTGTTGTGAACATCAATAGAACATATTTTTAATGACACATGGCATATTTCCATATAGGTTGTTTTCTATTTTTTATTTTCTATTACGTATACAACTTTGTTTTCAATTCAATGGTTGATTTACAATTTTCTTACAAGTGGTACAGAAAGTTCTTTGTTTAAGTTTCCATTGTATATATCACAATTATGTGTCACTACACTTCTTCGAATTCGAAATATTGAAGAACTATAAAAAAAAAAAACAAACATAATCTTAAAGAAAACTAAAAAGACTAGTGTGGAAAACACATCATAAAAGTTTGTCAAACAATTAATGGAACTAGGATAACTAATTAACATTTTATATCATTGTCTAAAATTTAAATTCAAAGATTATGTTTACCAAGAAGCAATCATGGTATGGATAGCCACAATAACCACAACCAACAACAACAAAGGTTGCATTTTTCCCATCCAACTTTCCAGCAACCACCACTACTTTATCTATCATTCCCTATTCAATATCTATAGCATGTTCTTGATTTAGTTACCCATTAACCAAAACCAAATTCTATACTAAAGAAACAAAAAACATAAACACGATTTTTATACTTCTTAATTCCATAAAATTTTAAAAAATATTTATAAATATAAATAAAAATATATATTTTATTCTTCTAAAATAAAAATAAAAAACAATTCCACCTTATTCATCTCTTAATCGGCCACAAGAATATAAAATAGGGTGATGGAAATATTATGGGTGTTTCAAAATGAATGCACAAGGAAAGTGTTAAGTGAGTTAAGCATAAACATTTACTAGTGCATACAGAATGAAGCACTTAACCATGATAACCATAAAAACTTTAAGGGCACATAGTGAGTGTTGCCGGCTTTCAGCAATACAAAATCTAGCTACATGGACAAAGAAACAAACTCAAAGTGCTATGTAGAACATGTTCGGAGATGAAAACACGGTATCAATATGATGATGCAAATATTTCCATGACACAATGGTAAAACCACTATATTCAAAAGCATATCAAAATTTCAATGAATTGCATACAAATGTAATGTGAAACACACTAAGATGATTCAATATATATAAAGTGGGCAATGATATTCCCTTCCTTATCAAAGGGATTGAGCTTGATGCTCCTAATTTCACCCACAATGCTAAGGATGTGAGCCAATCTTGTCAAGTGTGAATAAGTACTTTTAGAGCATCTATGGTGTAGCTACCTTGAGATGATGGTGCTAACCGTGCATTTGATTTAGTGGGATATGAAAAAAATAAGAAGCATGTCTCAAGAGTATATGGTGTGGAAAACACATGGAGAAGATGGAAACGCCAACGATGAATCCAACTTTCTATTTTTTAAGACAATTAAAGTGTCTATAAGGGAACACGAGTCACTCAATAGGTTTTCATTGATCGAGGCACATTTTATGTATTCTTGTGCATATACAAGTAAAAAAAATAGGAAATATGAACAACATCTTACCTATTATCATTATTAATATTAATGATGCAGAACTATTGAAATAATGATATTCCTTCTTCCTTGTTTGAATGAACTATCATTAACTTTTTTTGGAATAGTTATTTTTAATCTTCTAGAGGAATGTAGAGGAATGTATAGAGGAATGTATAGAAGACTATTATGAACCAAACTCCAAAATAGTCAATGAATAATGATCTACTTTGAGGGGGAAACCTCCTTTTACAATATATCCAATGCATAAGACAAGATTCCTACACAAATGAATTTCCTTTATTATAAATAGGAGACATAATGAGCATGGTGTAACCTACCCTAAGCAAATCTAACCAAAACTAATAAAGTAATAATAAATAAGTGTTAGGGAGTTAACATGGGGCCTTAGGGGCCTTAACATAGCCTCTCTCTTTGAAAATATTTTCCCTCAAAGCTTGTAATTGAGGGTATTCCTTTATGAACTACTCATTTTCCCATGTAGCTTCTTATAGAGGTATATTCTTCCACTTGATTAGGTAATCCGTAATGTTTATGTTCCAAAGAGATATAGAACATTGATATATAACTTTTCCTAGTTCAAGAAATATCTTCCCTTCTTCATCTAATTATGAAAGTTTTGTATACACTGACATAGTTTGTCCCAAAACATTTTTTTAGGAAAGATACATGAAACCTTTTGAATGTGAGAAGAACGAAAATATAACTCATATGCCATGTGTCCAATCTTGCAAACAATCTTGTAGGTTCCATTAAATTTTGGAGTTAATTTTTTATTCTTCTTCTGCTTGAGAGTAGATTTCTTATAAAGTTGTAGTCTAAAAAATACTCAATCACCCTCCTCAAATTTTATCCATTTTTGTGCCATTTGAATGCTTTCCATAATAATTGTAAATTTTTTAAAATCTTCTCCACATGTGACTCTATTACTCGTACTTTGGACTGGTCTTGCAAAAAGTCTAAAATATTAGGAGCTAAATATCCATATAGGGATTCAAATGAGGACATGTTTGTATATGTGTGATAGGTGGTATTATACCACCATTATTATAAAGGAAACCACTTCACCCACTGAGATTCATTGTCTAAAGAATAACAACGTCGATAACCCTTTAAACATTTTTTAACTATTTATGTTTGACCATTTGTTTGTGGGTGATATATTGAACTCATCCATATTTTCACCCATCTTTTCACCCTTATTATTTTCCATATGTTCCATATTTTCATTCATCTTTTGTATTTGTCTTTGTGTGTTTACCAAATCATTACTTGTTATTGACATAGCACATAGTTCATTAAGTTGGTCCTCCAATTTGGATCGTTGGTTATGTATCTCTTCATTTTCTTCATGAGTCGTGGATGGGATTTCTGAAGGTTTAATTGGTGACGTAATTTTTATAGCACACTTAGCCATATGGCATAATACTAATACTCCTTTTTTTAATCTTTATCACAAATTTTGAATAAAAAAAATAGGTCTACCAATCAAAAGTAATGCCAATTTTGAGTTACATACCTTTACAACCCTAATTTTGAGACTATCTTTCTAGGTGTCGACCTTTGTCCTGACGTATCTCTGGAATTTTCAACCTTTCGAGTCTAACAATTTTTATTATAGTGCTTTGATATGTATTCTCTTCAATGACATAGGTTTGACCAAAATTTGATGTGCCAAATGGAAATGGTAACTTTCCCAAAACTTATTGATTCTTGGCCCTTCCCAGATAGTGAACTTGTATGGAAAGCCACATGTCCAATATTTCAAATCTTATTCTGAAATTTTTACCTAAAATAACATTGTATGTATTATTTTTAAAGGAACTAGTGACACTCAAGCTTTAGATATGTCACTTATATAAGAACACTTGTTTGAGACTAGTTTTAGGGATAGTCAAATAACACTAATTTCAACAGCCTATATATTAGAATAAAATTATCCAAAATCTGAAATTTTTGTAACAAATACTTATATTTGTCTCCTTGGGATCCTAAAATTTCATAGACTGGAAATTTTCTAGAAAAAAAAGTTATAATGAAATTTTCAATATGACTCATTTGAAATTGATTTCAATACTAGTCACAAGCCCTAAATTCCACATGATATATCTTAGAAAGTGTAACAAACCATTACATGAAATTTTTACCATATATACCTTGATATATCTCCTCAGTATCCTCACAATTTCACTATCCAAAACTTCCTAGAAAAAAAATTGTATTGAAATTTCCAATATGTATTGAATGAAGGAGAGAAACCTTAGGATCATGTGATATGATACCAAATGTTATGAACCAATCTCCAAAATAGTCAATGAACAATGATCTAATTCTAGGGGGAAACCTCATTTTATAATATATCCAATTCACAGGACAATATTCCTATACAAATGAATCTCCTTTATTATAAATAGTAGACAAAGTGAGCATGATGTAACCTACCCTAAGTTGATCTAACCATAACTAATAAAATAATAATAAATGAGTGTTAGGGCCTTAACAATAATCATGCAATTGCATCCCTATGAAAGCTTCTAGAAATGTAGGTGTTCAGTTAATAGTGGGGGTAGGGTTTGAACCTTCCTGGGTGGGCTCCCAGCGATTTATTCCTATTGTTCCTCGTTCCTCTCTAGATCACTTAGTAATGGAATCTTGAGGCTTCTCAACTTTAAATTTTACATTGTCTTTGCTTTTATACCTATATCCAAATGTAAATTCTTCTCTATTATATGGATTCTTGATTTTCATGTAATTCTTATACTATATTATAGAACAAATTATTTTTTTTGTTTATTTCTTAGTTTTGAAGTTTGTTATTTAGATTGAGAATGGAAATTAATTGAAAGGTTACCATAAGGTTCACTTTTTAAGTACATATTCTAAAATAGGTGCATGTGAATATGTTATGGTGAATTAGTTCCTTTCTAGTCTCAAAATTAAGGTCTTCTCTCTAAATTATGTAGAAAATAGAATTAATCAATTTCGACTTCAAAAGGCATAGATCTTATTTCGAAATAAATATCCACCCTAATAATGACACTAAATAATATAGAGATATGTTTTAAATTTTTCGAATATTAATGAAATATTAATAAATCATTTTGTACAACAACTGGAGATTCTTGATTAATGAAGTCAATTGGATCTTCTTAGTATGCCTCTTCAACTTTCACTCCAATAACAAGTTATGGATAAATAGTTTAAATGGTTCTCCTAATGTGAGATATGTACCTTAAACAACCATGATTAAATCTTCTCCAAATTGGTAGTGTCGAACCAATTAGACTAATTGTCACTTCGAACTAGCTCATGAAACCAGACCAACCCCTTGTTTTCTCTTTTGCAAGGTACATTAAGTATTTTCCCCTATATCTCTAAGGATATCTCTTGGAAACCAGAATATACCCTGATGATGAAGGCCATCTCTTGAAACTGAACCAGAATAGAGTTAGTCTCCAGAACAAACCAATGTTTTTTTTAACAAAAACGTTTAGAATTGTATTAAACAAGAAATTTCAATGGCCTTCCTGGCATGGAGTACATAGCGAATATTTCCAAAGCCTATTTACATGGATTATCATCCTGGATTCAAAATTCAATGGCCTATGGTGCCATATGTCCAAGAAAACTGCATTCCATAAGTCCTTGAAAGAATATATTCAAACAAATTGGTGGCATAATAATTGAAAAAATAAATATATGATTATGTTGGATTTTGAGTTCGATTTCTTGTTATCATTGGTTGCATAGTCGATGGAGTATTTTTCTTCTTCCCTACTATTGTCCAAACTTATTTGGCAGGTGGTGGTGTCCTTGATAATCCTTCCATCCATGTATTTTTTTGGTCTAGAGGTTCTAGTGGTTCTTTATTCTCTGATGCTTTAGCTTCTTCAACCTCGTCTGTCTAACTTACTGATGGTTTGGGGTTGGGAAAAACCTGAATATCATTACAGCCTAAATCAAGAGGAGTCCTTAGTCCCTGCCCAGAATTCATAGAGACAAATTCCTCTATCTCCGGCTTCAGAGTCGATTCTTATTTCTTTTCTGGAGGTAACATATTTGACTATATCTAGGGATCTTTTTGAGAAATATTTACATTTCCTTGAGGAGTATTCCCATGGTATTTCAATATTAAATGATTATCTTCATTGTAACCGACCCACCAAGTTGAATTCCATTGGATATTCCTATTCATCCTAGATCCACTAGGGCATTATGCTACAATATGTCTTGTTTCAAAACAATATCTGCAATGCAAAGACATCGTTTCATAATCTAGTTTTTGAGACCATATGTAATTTTTACCAGTCAAAGTAATTTATGCTAGAAACCCTTTATTGAAGTCCATTTCCACACAAATTCAAGCATATGTAGATATGTTGTTCCTTGTAATTTCACGACTAGAAAAATGGAACTTTCCCAAGGTTGAATCAATGGCTTCAAGAGAGGGTAAATCCAAAAAATGCAAAGTCATATTTGGGATTTGCACCCAAATTGGGGATGAGGAAATAATATTTGTCACAATATTGAAAGAAGGAGACTAGGGTTTCATGCACAAACCTAGGTTTCCCCAAAACCACAGACCTAATTTGAAAATCAGGTCCCTATCTTTCTCAATGTCGAACTCATCCATGAAGAATACTTTTGCACAAGGATGAATGAAAACTAATTTTTTCATGATTGGGATCCAAGTAGAACAAATCTAGGAATTGAGATATGCTAACCTTGGCAAGAAACCATTGAAGTGACACACCAAACCCATGGATATGTAATATTGTTCATCAATATCAACACATATGGTAGGAGAATGAGCTCCCTGGACCAAGAAAGAAGAATAAAGGGGGAAAAAATCTTCCTGGACAACATCACAGAAGGAGGAACCAGAGAGGGTGCTCATAAAACCATGTGTTGATGACCTAATCATTGGCACAGAAGGAATTGATTGACCGCACCGAGAAGCAACAAGGATAGGAGTGCGAGAAGCCATGGTTGTCAAGGGAAGAATGCAGAAAGCCGCACTAGACAAGCTCAGGGGGATGCAAGTGGCCAGGGTTAAACCCTAGTTGCCACAACAATATACATAGGCAAATCTATTCCACAGAACCTAACCTCCAGAACAAACCAGTGTTAGTCTTATGGAAGGAAAGGTATTTTTTAAGGATACAAATATTATACCTATGTATAGTATTCTAGGTGACTATTTGAGTTTGAAAAATCATAAATATTGATATATAGGTGAATGTTCAATAAAATAACATATAATTTACTATTAAAACTCATAAATGTTTGGCAAATATTATCCATTTAATCATATTTATGTAAAAAATATGTGAATTTTTCAGCAAAATGACACATATTTTTTTCAAAAATAACCAATTAGTGAAATTTCTCCCATAAAAAATACATTGATGGAAGGCCATCCAATATTTCTCTTTTATTTTGTACTAAAAAATTAAAAAAGTAACCTCTCATTCCATGCCCTTGATCCTTCAGTCACTTATTATAAAAAATATAGAGACTTGCTAGGATATTTAGACACCTAGGAGTTAGTTAAGATCAACTTGGTATAATGTGCCGTTAGGTAAAAGTGTGTTTCTTAGTGTTTTTATTTAGTATGCATTAGTATGCATTTCTATTTAGGAAATCCTATGGGCACGATATGTTCCCGACATAGAGTGATCGAACGAATCATATTCTCCTCAATCTTAATGCATACATTGATCTGTGGCTTAACACCCGAATGGTCCACGATCTCTATTTAAATAGCATGGAGGGTTGTTCATTGATGATCAATTGTGAGAAACTCTCTTGTAAATCTCTCTATAATATTTTCTTTTGCATTAATAAATTGCTCCAAGTGGCCACGTTGGCTAGGGCTATGGATGTTTCTCCATAGGGGTTTTACCATGTGAAAACATTGATGTGTTGATGTTTCACCTAGTTGTGTGATTGGTTACTAAAGGTGTTTGTCCTATGTTAGAATACCTTTGTTTTAAAACATGGTATCAGAATGCATTTGAAGACCCTCTCTCATTGTAAATCAAAATCGCGAAGTTGTGTTTCATCATCTCTTGTTTCTTCCATTTTTGTACATTTATGGGATGAGAGGACTATTTCGTTATGTCTGGAAAACTTGTTTTAGTCAGGAATAATTTTTCATTTCACTCGAAAAGGTTTCCGTTTTCTAAAGATATGACCATTTCAGTCAGATCTGGAGGTATAAATCCCAAATAAGCTCTTTAGATTTTTGCAGAGATAATATTTCGATTTTTTATTTCAGTTTTCTATTTTTTATTTACGGGTTTCTACTCTTTTAGATATGTGTATTCTCTTTTCCCTACGCCTTGTTTGATATTGGCAAATCAAAATAAGATCGGAAAGGGTTTTCCTATCTATGTATGCTCTTTATCATGTGCTTTGTGTGATCTCGGTAAATCAGAAACAGAAGAAAAAATTGCATTCTCCATGTAAGCTAATCGAGATTAATTAACCCTTGTTGCTATTAAGAAGTGAAATTTTTTTCTTATGTGAAAATAATTTTTCATGAGCACGCTCTCCAATGCCATCTTAAACAACAACAACAACAACAATCCTCCTTCTAAACAATACAATATGTTTTGCACTAACCCACTTGGTTAAAAATTTATTTATTAAGTAAGAGGTCTTGAGTTCAAGCCTCTTTTTTTGTTACTTTTTATTTTTAAGTTCATGCATCCATTATAAAGTGTATTTCACTTAAATTATAAAAGTGAATCACTATAAGTGGCTTTAATATTTTATTTTAAATTTATTTATTTTGCATGCAACTTTGTTTTATAAAGTAACATCATTGTAAAAGTGATCCCCTCTTATTCTATAAAACTGGGTCACTTGATAAGCAACTTATTTGTAAAAGTGAGGCTATTAGGAGGGGTATCACCATGTGGACCAACTTCTACTTCCCATGTGACTCTTTGTTTACCATTTATTCATTTCTTTAAAAGGGCATAACTTTCACATCTGAAGTTCATTTTCAGTGCCTTTTTTTTTCAAACAACCTATTATTTTTATATCTTTCCATCCAGACCATTAGTTTCATATTATTCTTCACATTTTGATATGGAATCTCCCAGTGATCTTTTTCTTACTAGCACCAACTACTTCCAACGAAAATTCCATATGGAGTATTTATTAAGAAGTAAAGGACTGTACTAGATTACCTTGAGAAAAGAAGAAGAACCAATTGATGATGCCAAGTATGCAAAATGGATTAATAGGAATAATGAATCCCATGGACTAATCTGAATGTCAATCTCTTTTGATTTAAGGTTTCACATTCAAGAAATTGATGCCCCCAATAAATATTGGGAAAATCTTGAAGTTGTGTTTGGTAAACAAAATATTATTCGAGCTCACTAGTTGGAGAATCGGTTAATGACTTTAAGTCCAAATGATTTTCCTTGCATTGAATATTACTTATCTAAGTTCAAAACACTTATACTTTTGTGTATCAAATTCCAACTAGATTTGTCGGAAGATAGATGCATATATGTTTTTCTTGTTAAGCTTGGTAGTGTATATTATGTTTTTGTATCTATATTTTATGCAACCAGAGAAACTCTAGGGAGTGCTTATCAAAAACCCTCTCTTGATTCCTTTTGTGATGCTCTTATTAGAGAGAAATATAAGCTTATGCAACTTGGATTGATTAGCACTATAGGTACCTCCAACAAAGCCTTAGTAGTCCAGCAGAAAGATATATCCAAGAATCCAAAGAAGCAACATCCTCGCCACAACAACATGAAAAACAAGGGTCTCAAACCCTCTCATCCACCTTCCGCTCCTAATGGTGACAAAGAAGAAAAATCTAAAAGTAATAAGAATGAAAGACAATGCAAATTTTGTGAGAAAGATAGTCATGATGAGTCCAATTTTTTTAAGAAGATGGTAGCTTTAGAAGCGGCGATGAAGAAGCACAACATCAATATAGATTCTACTTATTCTTCTTCTTCTCATGGACATGCACTTTCTTCTCCTGGTTTCTCCTTCAATGTAACTTCTACTTTTTCTTTTGATGAGTGATTTATTGATTCTAGAGCATATTATCATATGGATAATGATAAAGCCATATTTTCTAGTCTAAATGAATGTAACACCAAGAAAATATTTGTTGGTGATGATAGATCTCTTAGTGTTGTAGGATCTGGAATAGTTCAGGTAGATAATGGTCATTTTAATGATGTATTATGTGTTCTGAGTCTTTCTATAACCTTCTATCAGTATATCAATCACTCATTCAGGTGAAGGTAAAACCATAGAGTTTTCACCTTACCAATTTGTAATCAAGGATCTAAAATATCATCAACATGTTCTTCCAACTATAATTGTTGATGATATTACCAAGTTGTACAAGTTTGAAAACTTTGGGTCATTATCTTTTCCATTAGCTTTTTTTTCTCATAGCGATGACTTGAGAAAACTTTAGCATGAGAAATTTGGTCATCTAAACTATCAATCATTGCAACAACTATGTAATCAACAGATGGTGACTGGTCTTCCTCTTGTTTCATGCAAAGATGGTGTTTGTGTCAGTTGTGTTCTCGACACACATCATTGAGACAGTTTTGAAAAACATGTCCCTTAACACGCGTCGACCCATTTGCATCTTGCTCATAGTGACTTGTGTGGTCCACTTTCTTCTCCTCTTTTTTTAGGTGCAAGTATTTCTTAAATTTCATTGAGGAATTTTCCAGATGCACTTGGGTTTGCTTCTTAAAACTTAAGAGTGAATTTTTTGACAAGTTCTTGGCCTACAAGGCCCTTGTAAAAAATCAATCTGGACATCAACTTCAAAGGTTAAACAGATAATGGAGGAGAATATGTGAACAATAAATTTACAAGTTATTGCATTACATAGGGCATCCAAATGCAACACATTGTTCCATATACAACATAGTAAAATGGTGTTGTTGAGATAAAGAACCACACATTAAAAGAAATGGCAAATTGTATGATCCAATCTAAGAGATTAAGTCTAAAGTATTGGGCAGAATCCATTAACTGTGCAAATTACATAGTAAATCACACTTCTACTAAGTCTATAAACAATGTAACACCGAAAGAAGCATGGAATAAACTTAAACCAGATGTAGGTCACTTCCATGTATTTAGCAATGTAGCATGGGCTCACATTCTTGATGAGAAAATGAAATATTTGCAATCTAGAAGGGAGAATTGTATATGTTTTGGTTATTTTGATGATTTCAAAGGTTACAAACTTCTTCAAACACATTTTAGTGAAATTATTATTAGAAGATATGTTAAATTCGACGAAAATATCTTGGCCTACGAGCCTAATTCAATGTTTGTGCCTTCTTTGTCCTGCGAGCCATCTTCAACATTTGTTTCTTATTCTATTCCTATTATTGTATATTCTTCTTCAAATGATGACAGTGGGGATGGAAATCCAACTGTGCTTGCTCATATTCCTCCATATGAGTGCATTGAACCTGAACCTGAACCAACACCACTTCTTCTTAGATGGGTATGTTCAACAAGAGAAGTAACTAGTGATCTTGTCGGTGATCCTTCAAACCAACATCAAACATGTTCACAGTTCCAATGAGCCGCTTCTCTTTTGGCTCAATTTTCAAAGAGTCGTGATCTAAAGACATTTTTCGAAGCTTCAGGTCATCCATATTGGTATACAACAATGAATGAAGAGTATTGTTCTTTAATTGTGAATGATACTTGAGATCTTGTACTTCTTTCGAAAGGAAGAAAACTTTTCATATGTAAATGGGTCTATAGAACTAAGTATGCATCAAATGGAAGTGTTGAAAGACACAAGGTTTGATAAGTTTCCAAAGGATTTTCCCAAGTTAAAGGAATTGACTATAATAAAAAAAATTCCCCTCTAGCCAAAATGAATTCCATTCGCCTTGTTCTAGCCCTTGAAGCCTCACATAAATGGTAGGTCCATTAGATGGATGTCAAATATTCCTTCTTGCAAAGGGATTTGCAAGAAGAAATATATATGGAACAACCTCCTAGCTATATTCAGAATGACTCTAGCCTTGTTTGTCACCTTAATAAATCTCTTTATGG
>ML801313.1:158330-170423 GCA_009831015.1 Picea engelmannii | reverse complement strand
TTGGAACCCTCTCTCTCTCTCTCATGCTAATGGATAAGCCTACGTTTTCTCTCTCATTCTTCCTGCATTATCATTTGTAGCTTCTCTTTCAATCACTTACTTCAACAAGTTCCTTCCTCCTGTGTCGATACATAGTGTACCAAAAAACACACCCTTTCTTGCACCACCACATTGGCGAACCAATAATTTCTTCACCAATACATAGGTCGTTTTCCCGTGAACTTCGTTGGTGCACTAACACGCTTCCACTAAACCTCACCGACACACATATCTATCACTGACGAAGTTCACGTGATCAATGACGACACATAGATGATGTTCACACGATTATTTTTTCCATGCACACACCTTTCACGGACTAACTTTCTTCCATTTTCGTCGATTCATTGCATATCAATGGTGCTCCTACCTTCCTCTTCGATACACTATATATCATAGAGGTTCATCTCTCCCTCGGCGATGCACTACTTGTTGATTAGACTTCCCTCTCTCATCCTTGATGCACCAATAGAAGGATGTTAATCCATCATCGTTGCCAAGTGCATCGATAACGATCTTCTCCCTCTCACCAACGCTGACCAAGTCAATGTGGCCCACCTTCCTTTTGAGGCCTATTTCACCCTCCTCCCATCTCAGATCCTTCTCGCTACACTCTTCAGTCAGTATCCTAACATTTTCAATGACCAAGCTTTCGAAACCTAAATTGATAACTAATGACTTATACCTACCATGCCTAACATATTTCATGACCACAGTCATAATCAAGTTGTTCGTATCACCGTCACCTTAATCGCACATGCCATACTAGCTTTTTTTCTTTGTGTTTCCTGATTTTATGACTAAATATTGATTGTGAAAGTACCATCTAGCATCATATGGGTTAACCACAACACCTATTGGCCTTGCGCTGGCTCTGAAACACACCTCGGAAGAAATTTGGTCTCCACAGCTCCTACACAGTGTCAAGCGCTCTGAATGTCAATTGGTTGTTTTGAAGGATTTATAATTTCATGTTGTTGATAAATCACTACAACATAAATGGATGAACTAAGATCCTATACATCACAGATGACACATGAACTTGCAGAATCAATTTTGAGTGAAGCAACATCGAATACAGAGCCCAAAATTTCATTAAAAAATGACTTTGAGTGCAATTTTTGGTGTCCGTCAAAATGAATTTTTATTCCTATAAACTATACAACCATATGATATCCGTCATTGGGATTCCAAAGCAACTCATGGGATCCAAATCTGACGCCCGGAAGTGCCATAATGGATCATCTAAGGTTTCTCACCCGAACCGACGTCTTCAGTCGTTACACATATGAGATGCTTGTATACTCCGAGGCACTGAGGGAAGTACTCTGATTCAATCAGAGAACTTAATGGGAAGTATGCCGATAGAATCGGCGAACTTAAGAAGAATGTCTCTGAATCTCATCGGAAAGATTAATAGGAATTACTCTGAATCTCGTCCGTGAGGTTAATGGCAAGTCTGTTGATGAGGCCAGCGGAGGAAATGAAAGAAACTGCCAACTGTCTTCGGAGGAATCAAAATAAACGTTGTCAACTTGTTGTAAATGGTGGTTCGTGACTAGCCCGATATATGGAAAAGCACAAGGCAACTCGTGGAAGTTAAAACGCCCAAGTTTAAGAGGAACTCAACTCGGCGAGGTTAAAAGGAACTCAACCATTTTGCAACCCAGCAACAACCACCCTAGCTCAACTCGTGTGAGGGACTTATCTCCACTATGTAGACCCGTTGGGGTATACTCCTCTCTTTCCCGACGACACTCTCATTTAGCTAAAACTACACATTCATTATTTCGGCAAGCCTCGGCTGGAGAAGAATGAAACGGAACATTAAAGCAGACGTTTGCAGGTAGAGTGAAGCATTAATTATTTTTTAAGCCTCCTAAGTCCACGCATTGACAATTTATTCTTTTGGTATTCATTGACAGTCGAGTTCCATAGCCTCGATTTGGAAGTGATGTTATGAACTCAGCGTGCACGCGTCCCAACAATAATAGGAGTGCCTCCAGTACACTCGAAACCTAAGCCAGGACTTTTTAAATACCTCGATGATATTGTTGGGAACCCGTCTGACGCAACCAGAAAACTTGCCATAAACTTCATTAACACATCAACGATTGACCTATGTCCATACTAGCGTTTCCCCAGCACTCTAAAACTGGCCCTAACCATCAATTCGCTAGAGAAAGAAATCACTCTATCTCTGTCAAAAGGAAAGGAAAGGAAAGTATTTTTTAACGTTCACGAGACTAAAAAATACCCTATGGGACAGATTGCTTTTCCATCTAGCTTTTGTATTCGACCCTTTTCCTATGAAATTTTACAATAACCGCTCCCAACTTCTCGACAAACTCTTCGCTGAATAGATTATCCCAAGAACTAGCTACCAGAATACCTGCATAATTTTTCCCGTTGTCTTTGAAGGCCTCACATTCTAAAATGAAAGTTTTTCTGTTTCCACTTTTCTGGAAGAGCACAAAATACATACTCTTTCCTCCCACATTTCTTTTGGTCTTTTCCAGCGCCCAATTTCACAACGGAGTTGATGAGAATTAGTCCTTAATTGAGCAATACGAATTTTAGATCTCCAAGAAATATTGGCCCCTATGTACGCCTTTTGTTGATGGTTATGAGTGGGGTTAAACTCTTCAATGTAGTACCTCTTCTTTCTCTCTAGCTCTTTCTCTCAAGTACGTTTGTGGAACTTATCCATAAAAAAAGTTTTTATCTCCTTATTGTTTGTAGGACACATGCTCAAGAAAATGCCCCATTCACTAAACCATTTGTTATTTTGCCACATCCAAGTCTTCTTTCTTTTGCACAATCTGTCACTAAACACAACCTTAGGCCATCTACCCTTTTCCATTTTCTCAATTTTTTTCAAATACCTTATGAATCGCACCATAGCAATTGCTTCAATAGGAGCAGCCCATGTTTCACTTAACAGGATAGAATAAGGAACTGCACTTTTAATTTTGAATTTGTTTGTAATCAAACGCTTCTGAATTTTCTCAATTTGTTTCCACTGCATCTCGGTTGTGTTTCTAGCCCACAGTTCACAACCGTAGAGAATCATCGGAATCACTAAAAGCCCAAAAAGAGTTAGAGTGGTTTTTCAGTCCCACAACTCTGCCTCTCTACACCTGTTTTGAAAAGCATAAAATGATTTCCAACCCCTTAAAGTTCTTTTCTTTCTACAACCATCCCAACTTAAATTTTTGTTGAAGTCAATTCCGAGGTATTTGTAGTCTGCAACTTCTTCCAGAATGTTGCCTTCAAAGTAGAACTTATGTTGGTTATGCTTTCTTTTGTTATAGAAAACCACTACTTTCGTTTTACTAATATTGACTTGCATCCCCACCCTTCTACAAAAATACTCAAGGGAACATAAGTGCTCTTGCAAACCAAGAGCCAATTTAGCAATCAATATAAGGTCACCTGCGTACAAAAGAAGCCTTATAACAAACTTGCCCAAATGGATACCATCACCCCCTTGCGAATTTATCCACTCTTCAAGATTGTCAATATATAACCCAAAAAGGGTGGGAGACAATGGGGAACCTTGCTTGACCCAGATATCGCTTCTAAAACTTTCAGAAATGCCTGTTGAAGTTCTAATTTTGACTTTCACCTCTTCATACAGCCTATGCACAGCTGCTCTCAAATGCCTGGGAACCCCAAATTCCTCCATTCTGCCCCTAAGAACTCGAATATTTCCCAAGATAGGCGCTCGTCCACAATCAACTAAGTTCATAACTTGGCCTCCCATTTATACTGGAGGATTTTGTGCAATGAGCTCCGATGCAAATCTAAGTTATCACTAACTCCTTCGAAAAGGGACAGCCCCCTAGACCGTTATTAGTATTTTGGCCATAAATTTTGACTCGGATGTCTATTTCACACATTCTTTATACCATTGGAAAGGTTTTTCCGAGATATACAACTCCCCTATTATATGATTGGAGAAATTCCTAACCAATTATCTATGTGTTTTAGAATGAATATCTAACACCTTGTTGGTAGTCCCAAAGAATGCAATACATCAACCACGAATGGAGGAACTAGGAATCAAATTCAGGGATGTTTGCATGAATTTTCAATTAATTAATGCTTCAGTTATGTGAGTTCGAATGTTTAGTCTTAATATTTTATTTTGAGTTACTCTCATCTATTGTATGTTGAATGGTGTCAAGTACCAACATCGAGAGGAGGTTGTGCTCAACATCCTCGCAATTTGATATACAACCAAGGATGACAAAGTAGCTATAACAATAGATACCACAGTGATAGAGGTGGAACAAGGAAAATCTAAGGAAAATGGTTGAAGAGGAGATATGAACCCCATGACGATCGATTGTCAAACTTGAACAACGAAGATGTTCCCATGTCCAGACCAGTCTTCATGGTGTGCAGGGTACGTGTGGTCAAAATCTATGATGGACCATTGACACTAGAAGATGAATTTGAGATATAACTGTTGTCTTTCTTGCTCATCATCACAAAAGGAATAAGAAAGAATATTGGAAGATGAAAGGTCACAAAGAAAGGGAGAAATCCAAGGGTCATATTGAACCCCAATAAATACTAGAATTGAACCCAAAGAAAGGGCTTTCTGGTTCTTCAAACATTTCACATTTATGAAATAATTTGGAAAGACAGTGTCAACTAAAATTGATGAGCCATCTCTTGGAGCATTGATGTATTAATGATGAAACTGTGACTATTGAGAGTCCGCAAGGTCAAATTTTGATAGAGAGAATAACTTGTGTGTGTTGTTGTTTTATTGTGAACTAATTCAAGTGAAATGTATGTTGTTCACATGGGCTGTAAGGACATGTTTAATTATAGTCTAATCTACTGCAATCTGTATTACTCTTGTAGTTTTGTTGTTCTTTATTATATTATATGTCCTGAGCATATGAGTTTTGAAGGCATGTGATATAGTGAGTTCGACTATTATGGTTATATATTCATGTGCATGTGTTATCTAACTTTATTTATTCATTACAACTATCTGAGTGAATCTATTGGTAGATTCAGTTTCATGTCGTTGTTCATTCGATTAAGAATAATCTTCTCTTGGCTAGGCTAGGATAGGTCTAGAGTAGATTAGATTTCCTTCATGCATTTACATAGTCTTCATCTACATCTTACATTTGCATAACCATCCATCATTCATCTTCATCGGTGGACCGGGCCACAATCAGTAAAACCAAACCGAAAATGGTTGTTGGGACATAATCCATATAGGTTCCCTATTCCAAACAGCGAGAGGTCTAATTGGGACTTCTTATTGGGGGTAACCCCTTCTGTTGAAAAAGGGTGATTTCAGAACCGTCAATAGAATTGGATCTAGAAGGAGGGTTGGATGACAAGCCTACCCATGTGGATTCATTTTATTTAACTTTAACCAGCCCACAGCTCCACTCTGTACCTCTACATGGGATAACCCGTTGAGTCTTACGAGACCAACCAAGGGAATCTTAGTCAAGACAATCAATCTCTTTTCAAACCCCAAATTCTATGGTGAAGGGCATGTCTCTGCTCTCATGCATCTCAATAAGCTTGAAATCACCAGACGAAATATTAAGATTGTTTAGGGAAATGAAATATGTTGACTATTCATCCTCACATTCAGAGGGCATATTAAATCCTAGTTTAGGATGTTACCATTGAAATAGATTCATAGCTGGAAAAAATTTATGGAAATGTTTATCAATGCTCATGAATATTATGCCTATGATGAACTCTTTAATGAACTCACAGAAATCCACAATCTCCTAAATGAATCTATGGATGTTTTCTTTCGAATATTCATGCAGATTTATTATAGATTTCTTAAAAGTGACGAACCCTCGGGCCAAGAAATATTCCATTGGTTTTCATATCTTTTTTCTATTTTTGAAGAGTGTGATATGGCTGATAAAACCATATTTCATTCACAAAGTTCAGATCCTACCACAAATGATACGGGGTACATGATCTCTAACCAATACTCTGATGCAACTATGGTGGAATCCTTATAAAAAATCTTAGACCTCTTATCCTTAGAGTGTGAACCATTTACCATTCCTCCTTCAGAAAATCATGAATATAATTTGGTCTGTGAGAAGTCCCTCATTGAAGAAGTCTCGTCATCTTCATAATCCAAAGGTCTTTACTCACTTTATACAAATTTGTTTGATGGTAGTCACCCACATGAGTAGAAATTTATTTATCATGCTGGTACATTTTTCACATTGCTCTTTTAGTGTTAAAACATTGAATGATAATCCAGAACAAGAAGAGTGCCCAACTCTAATCGATCAATTATTTATTCTTAATGGTATTCCATCCATGATACATAATGTTATCAATCCTTCACAATATGGATTTCTAGAACATGCTAAATCACAATTTGACCTTGATAACCCCATTTTCGATGACTACTTTATTGTTTTGGAATTGAATGTTAATGATAACCCATCATTCACCATTCCTATACAATACGAAATCTTTGAAATTGATGCACAAATGTTTGCGATAGAAAATAAAAAGTGTGCATAGCATAATGATTTCTCGGATCTCCATGAAGAGATCATGTCGAATGTACAACCCATCACCATGAAAATCATAGGAAACATTTAACTGATCCAAGAACCTCTATCATCTCAATCTACTCTAGAATTACATGTCACTCCCTAGGAGCAGATACATCAATCGTCCTTGGATGTTATTTCAATGCGCCAACACTCGTCGCATGATTTCATTGATGGCATAGGAGAGGATTTGGAGTTATCTTTCACTTAATGTTTCCATCCAACAATCAACTATCATCACTCATCTCAGCATGTAGGATATGTGAAATGTGGACTGAGGGAGGATTGTATGGATAATGAGGAACTTTAGTTTCATCCATTGATTATGTCAAGTTCTCATTGTCTCACTTCAATCACTGGAATGAATGTTGCTACCCACACCAAGGCTCTATCACAAGGTACGTCACATGTAGATCTCATTTATGAGTCTCGTTAGGTACTTCACTCACATTCTAATCCCTTCCAACAATCTTATGATGATCATTGTAAATTCTATGATAGAATTGAATCTTGGTTGGAGGAATAGTACATGTCTACTTGTGCCTTGAATCCCAACACTGCCAAATTCAACTTGTTGGGTGGGGATTTGCTTGAATCAATTTTTTCTCTCTCATCCCTCGCTGCTTCATTCTCTACAGTTTTCCTTCAATGAAAATGCAGTTGCAGGTTTGGAGTTACTTGATTGGATTCACTGGAACTACGCTTACACCTAGCATTTTCCAACCAGTGTAGTATAGGTTAGGAATATGATTATCATAGTTATTTTACTTCCTTTCTTCTTGTAGATCTTAGACATTTTTTTTTTTTGTCGTTTGAATAACATAGATTTTGATTTGTCTTGGTTTCTTCAATAAAGGCCACTATTTTTGATGACCCAAGTGGATATCGGTGGCCACCCACCTTTTCCAATTGGCTCAAAATAGTTTTCTGGCAATTTTGACAATTACTATTTTTAGCAGTTTTTCAATTCTGGAGTCGTTTTGAGGCCCTAAACGATGTTTTTTGGGAAAAGGGGGAGAAATATGGAATTTTTTTCGATATTTACCCCAAAATGAATCTCCTCTATGATACCTTTCCAATGGGCTATCATACACCGAAAACAGATATCGTATGCAAAAGTTATGACCCCAGGAAGTTAATGTACCAACGTACCCAAACGGGGCCCACATGACTTTTGGCGCCTCATATCCTAGAGGTTTTTGGATGTCTAGGTTTTTTGGAATTCTTGTTTATTGTAAGAAGGCCTTCAGAGCCTCGTTGTAATCATCTTCTTGCGAATGAGTGTAGCTATCACATCTCTTCTCAGATATAAGCCGCCACCATTCCAGCAAACTTGCTTCTGCTGCATTTTATAGCTTCAACTTATTTCTTTATTGAATAGAAAACCAATTTTACTGTATCTCTATTATTTTTTGTTAAGCACTTGTTAATAATCTGTAGTCATTTCATTCTTCTCATAAAATATGGATCAGTGGTACCAAAGCGATCTGCTCCTTGTCGTCTTAATGCATGTCCCCAACGAGGTCGAAGTACAAAGAGTTGGGTCTTGAGCTTGTTTCTCTTGAGGAAAAAATCTCTCGCACGCCCAAGTGACCTCTCATGGCAGGAGAAAAGAAAGATGATGGGATAGGAGATCCTTTCAAACTGTTGATTGAGGAAGCCCTCATGCAACAAAGGAACGAGATGATGGATAGTTTCGTACAAATCCTTCGGCGGCTACCAACAGGCGACGCATCTTCTTCAAGCAGAGGCGCATCCCCATTCAAGGTATAAATACACTTCGATATTCCTATATTTGAAGGTCAGATAGACACAGTTGCTGTAGACAATTGGGTGAATCTACTAGAAGGTTATTTTTTTGTCCATAACTTTTTGAATAGAGAAAAGATTACTTGTGCACTCCTCAAAGTTGTTCCCCATGTCAAAGATTGGTGGGAAAATTTCTATGAGAAAAATGAAACAGAGGAACCCTCATTATTTATAGTCACGACCATCTGGGAATCCTTCAGGGATGCTATTAAGGAACAATACTACCCTATTAGAAGTTATGATGACCTGTATACCAAATGGACCACACTGTGGCAAGAAAGAGACCAAGCAGTGCCAGATTTCACAAATATCTTCCATACCTTGTGCACCAAGCTGGGTATCAAAGGTTCAAAGCGACATCTAGCACTCAAGTATCGCGGTGCTTTACATAGATACATCCAAATCGAAATGGAATTTCTAGACAACTCATCCTTGGGCATGGCCTACCAATATGCCGTCAAAATCAAGCAGAAGCTCAAACAAAAGACATAGCAATTTGGGCCTGGGAACCCCTCACAAAAAAATCCAGGAAAGGGTGGCCCCAACTCATAGAAAAAAGGACAAACCAAAGATGGACAGTATCAGGACAACCAGTCCAAGCCGCAAGCAAAGAAGGACACCGAAAAGAAAAAGAAAGATATTGAGAAGTGGTGCGACTTCCATAAGAGCCCTTGGCATAACACTGTTGATTGTCGCTCAAAGAAGTCGTTGGTGGCCAAAGTGAAAGCCTATGAATCAGATGCAGGTTCTGACTCTGAGATAGAAACAGAAAGGAGAATATGTAGCATTGACATGAAACCCAGTGCCACCGTTGCTACCACCAAGCTCCAGCCTAGTGAACCATATGAGCTAGAAGAAGGAGAACGCCTCTTTCATTCAGAGATGTGGGTAAAAGGCACCTCATTTCACTTCATCATTGATAACGGTAGCCAAAAGAACCTCATCTCAACAGAGTTCGTCAAGTGGTTGGCCCTGCTAACAAAGTCGCACCCACAACCCTCTACCATTGGATGGCTTGGCCAAGGAAGCGATTTTCATGTCATCCAACAATGTCGACTATTGTACGACATCAATCCCTTCAAAGATGAGGTATTGTGTGACGTTGCTCCACTCGAATTTTGTGATGTTATTTTGGGCCAACCTTATTTATGGAAATGTCATGTTGTGTATGAGTCTAGGCCTCGTAGTGTTATTATTACTTTGAACATGAAATTGTACAGGATACCCGAGGCAGTCCCACCAAGTGTTATTTCCTTGATCTCTGCTAAGAAATGTGGGAATGCCATCTCTCAGATGGGAAAGTTTGTCTTCTTCATGATTTGTTTTCAGAATACGCGAAAGATCACAACCACATCCAGGGTCTCTGCGACCGATCTCTCCACACAGCAGAAGCAAGTAAGTAAGGTCATGGATGAATAATTAGATATCTTCTCCTCACCTACCAGGGTGCCTCTGCACTACCAGGTCAAGCTCCCCATCAATATGACCCCTGGCGCACCGCTTCCCAATGGGCCAGTCTATCGCCACTCTTTATTAGAGAATGAGGAGATTAAGTGATATATCTAAGAACTGCTCCACAAGGGGAAAATCCGTCCCAGCTCATCACCTTGTGGGAGCCCAATCATGCTGGTAAAGAAGAAATATGGAACCTAGCGACTCTGCATTGTTTACCGAGCTATGAATAAAATCACAGTCAGAAACTGGTACCCGATTCCATGAATCAACAACCTCCTTTATCAACTCATGGGGGCCAAATACTTCAGTAAGATTGATCTGAAGTCTAGCTACCACCAGGTCCCAATAGAACAAACAAATGTATGGAAGACCACCTTCAAGTCAAAGGAAGGCCTTTTTGAATGGTTGGTCATGCTCTTTGGTTTGAAAAATGCTTCAACCACTTTCATGAGGATGATGGACGATATCCTATGACCATTCAATAATACTTTTGTAGTGGTGTATTTGGATGACATTCTCATTTACAACAAGACTTGGTTCGAACACTTGCATCATATTCAACAGGTTTTGTACACCCTGCGGAAAAAAAAGCTATACGCCAACTTGGAAAAATGCTCCTTCGGCATGGACAGGGTCCATTACCTGGGCTACATCATTGATCAACATGACATATATGTGGATCCAACCAAGATCCAATTCATTTGTGACTGGCCAGCCCCAAACACACTCACTGAACTTCAGAGCTTCTTGGGCCTTGCCAATTTCTACCGCAGGTTCGTGTTGGGATTCTCCCATATTGCATGGGCCCTCAGCCAAATAACCAGTGGTGGTGGTAAGGAGAATTTTTGCGTGGGGTCGGTCCCAACAACAAGTGTTCGATGATTTGAAACAATGCTTGTGCTTAACCTCAGTACTTTCACTACCAGACCTAGAACAACCCTTTAAGATCGAGACAGATGCTTCAGACTATGTTGTGGGCATCATTCTCACCTAGCACGACCACCCTGTGGCCTATCATAGTGAGACACTATCATATGTTATCTGTAAGTACCCTAATTACGACAAAGAAATGTACTCCATTATGCAAGCCTGCCACCAATGGAGACATTACATTCTCGGAAAGGAGAAAATCATCCACACTAATCATAAGCCACTGCAGTTCATGCAGACACAAGGAAAATTGTAGAATAACCCCCATCAAAAGTGGTCCACATACTTGCAGCAATTCCATCTCAACATAAAATATAAAATAGGAAGCACCAATCATGTCGTTGATTGCCTCAGCAAACTTCCAGTCGCGACACTCACCACAGTGATAGAATCTTGCATCCATGAGACCTCTAGATGGCCCCAACTCTATGAGACAGACTCGGACTTCGCCACCACCTACCAAATGTTGGGTGCAAACATAGTTGTTGATAATTTCCATCTTCATGATGGGTTGTTGTGTTGTATGGGCCATATCCGTGTTCCATAAAGTGAGCGAGCAAAGATGATATGGGAATCCCACTACAGTTGTGTTGCAGGACACTTTGGCGTCGAAAAGACAGTGGCGATGCTGAAAAAACATTTCTACAGGTCGAAACTTTGACAAGAGGTCAACAAGTATATCAGGTCATGCACTACCTACGCTATTGTCAAACCAACCACTAAGAAACATGGCATGTACACCCTTCTTCCTACTCCTGACATGCCATGGGAATCTATCTCAATGGACTACATGTCGGGCCTCCCGTCCACCAAGTGGGGAAACGACTGTGTTTTTGTGGTTGTTGATCTCTTTTCTAAGATGGCGATTATAGTTGGCTGCAAGAAGAACATCACAGCAGAGGCCACTGCCAAGCTCTTCTTTGTGTTCTACAACACAGGTATTCCAACACAGGATGAACACCTTCAGTAACCACTCACATAATCAGATCAAAGATCAACACACCGATGTTTTCATGTGGTAAAACCCCTACGGGGAAACATCCACGGCCCCAGCCAACGCGACCACTTGGAGCAGTTTATTAATGCAAAGAAAAAGATTAGAGAGAGATTTTACAAGAGAGTTTCTCACAATCAATCATCATCAAATGACCCTCCATGCTCTTTAAATAGAGATCATGGACCAATCGGGTGTTAAGCCACGGATCAATGGCCATTAAGATCGAGGAGAGTATGAACCGTCAGATCACTCTATGTCGGGAACATATCGTGACCGTCGGATTTCCTA
>ML801313.1:134432-148986 GCA_009831015.1 Picea engelmannii | reverse complement strand
GAACTCTGACTCAATTTCCTTCTTTGAATTCGGCTCTGCTACATCATGGACTAGTTTGTTTACAATTGTATCCAGAATCGTTGCATTTATACTTGACTGTGCAAATTTGTTTTTGGGCTTACCTTCAGAGTTTGATTCTTGTTATGATATGTTTCTGCCTTGTTTCACCACGTACCTCTTCAATTCCCCGCGTTTTCACAGAACGAAATCTTGTATGTTGATAGTATGATTGTCAACATACAATTTCGTTTCTCTATCAGAGATTTTCGGAATAGGGACGGTCAATGTGCAGAGTTGTAGGGATTTTATGATGCGTGGAGGAGCAATGGGCTAGGACGTAGGGATAACGAACTAAAATATAGGGATTTGAAATGCGTGGGGAGGACGACAGGGTGCAATTCGAAATGGTGGTGGTGTATGCAGGTACGTCGACAGTTCGAATCTCGGGGTATGCAAAGGTGGGAAGAAGGAAAGTATTCCGAAGTTCATCGAAGGCCATGGGAAGATAAGTTGTGGTACTCACCAGGAGGGTGGAAAGGGATAGCCCCAGTACTAAATGAAGTCCTCAAGAACAAGCAAATGTCCATGCTAGATTTTCCCTTTGCCCATAAAGATTTCGCGTCTATTGCATACACTCTAATACGCATCGGCCATAATGATTGACAACTCAATCAAATGCACCAGAACACATGAGGAAATTGACTAGTCAGACTAGCGATTATGCAGCGAACGAACCCGATCAGTCACAACGATGCCTAAGACGAAAACGATCTTCCCACTCAATAACCAAAAATCTGATTCAATTAAAGGAATAGAAGTTAATGCCCCCTTCCAAATCAGGGTTTCTGGACATGTTTTTGTAGATGGGACATTTAGTCTATCAAATCAGAACGACCATAGTAAAACCAATTTCTATTGAACCCTTGACCGACAAGAGAAAATGGGGGTTTTTGTTAGTTGTAACCTCAATAGGGTCTGACTCTACTCAAAGGGTGTGACTTTACACTGTTACCAGTCGTTTTAGGATTTGCTTCTAACTTCTTGATTTTGTGGTTTTGTTTTCCCTTTATATCTTTACACTATCATCTAATACAATTGCGCATTATGCACTTTCCATTCTCGTTCTGTCTACTTTGTTTCTTGTTTCTTGCACAACTTCTTATTTTGTCATGGTATCAGAGTACGGGAGGTAAGACTCTTCACAGAGTTTGGAGAGTAGTCCGCTAAAAGAGCCTGCAGAGAAATCCGCTAAAGGAGCACTGGAGACACCACAATGCAAGGAGACAGATTTGCAGAAGAAGATTTAAGACGAAGAGCTTTAAGAATTCTTGGAATCCTTTCTTCAGGAGGAAGATGAAGAAGTAGAAAAGGAGAAGCTACAACAACCATTAGATCGGCCGCGGGAACAGATCTGGGCCGTCAGATCAAGCCCAGATAGGACAAGGAGCGTGCAGAGGAGTCGAACAGATATCAACCATTAGATCTGGGTATGAGCGACAACAACCGTCAGATCAAGCAAAGATTAAGTCATGACCATCAGATCTCATTGAAGGCATATTGAAAACGAAGAGCAATTGCGGAAATCGTAAGGGAAATTTAAGAGTGTGCAAGTTTAGACTCTCCAATCCCTCAAGATCGTTGATCTTGCTAGATCAACAAATCAATGGTGGTGGATATTGATCCCACTATGGACGAGCATATTCACATTATGGAGATCAAGAAGGAAATTAACATGCGAGCAAGTTCAAGCTATGAAATCACTCGTGGTTGTTTATCTTCACAGTCCATTTAAACATGACCATTGATCTTACAAAAAGAGATAAACGCTCAAAGTTTTAAGTCAAGGTCATAGCTCTCGGTCACATGTAGAGAAGACAAAGGACTCTTTGTATTCGACAAATCTCATGCAAGGGTTGCAGAAGAGTCGAATCTCCCGAAGTTTCGAAGCCCGTAACGAATCATGTTCGTCGATCCAGGTAGAGGACACGTGTCAGCAGATCCTACAGTCCGATGGTATAGCACTCTGCAGGACCTTGGTCGAGAAGGTGTCTAGTTTCTCGAAGTCCTGGAGAGCCGAAGTAACGAAGGACCATTGGATCTAGTAGACATGTGTCAGACGATCCCTGTATTCGGCGATCTCGTACTTCAGAGGAATTAGAGCACATGCGCTAAGGGTTACCAGTCACCCAAATCTTCAAAGAGTGGAACGCATCCAGACCGTCGATGTAAAGGCCACGTGGCAGCATACTAGAGGAGGTCCAGAGAAACAACACTCCATAAGAAATAAGGTGTGTTGAGTCAAGAACTCCTTAACTCCTGAAGCTCCAAAGAGCTGGAGTAAATCTACGTCATTGATCACGCTGGACACATGGAAGCCATCCGACAACTCAACAATCTCACACTTTGGGAAAAATGTGAAGTAGTGATGGAAAGAGCCCTGAAGGCCGAAGCACCGAAGTGGATCCTGACCACTCGTTCAGAAAACACGTGGACCACTAGGATCAAGCTTATGTCACTCCGAAGATTTAGCACTCTAGAGGATAGCACGAGTCAGCAGATGGGAACTCCCGAAGTCCAGAGCTCCAGAGAGGATATTGGTCATTGATTTTCCAAGATCTGAGGGTTGTTGGATCTATGTATTGAAATTCCTGGAGCCCGAAGCCCCGAAGCACCTGGTTCTTAGCCCTCGGTCATATGAGGGTTTAAAATAAAAAAATAAAAAATGTTAAAAAGGAATTCCCAGAGTGCTTGGTTTTCGCCATTAAAGGGTTACAATCAATAAAGAGTGCAACTTGGAGCTCTGAATCTGTAAGATCTTGTGCTCGGATAGACAGATCCAACAAGATTGATACTAGGAAACAAGAAATTTCCTGTAGATTGAGCTCAAACTTCGTTGGTGTGTTTGGACCCTCAAGGACCTGGTTTTACGTGAAGGAAACAGGAAGAGGACCTGTCTATTTTCATCAAGCAATATCATAGGTATTTTCCATCCCTAAGAAAAAGAACGAACGATACTAACAATTTTTTTTTGTTCTAATTGTTTTTACAAAACTGGCCACCTCTAACAATTTAGGACCCACACAAGGGCCAATTCTTCTTGCGAAGAACTATGAATTTTGGTCTCTCAGAATGAGATCCTTCTTACAAGCACAAGATTTCTAGGATCCAGTGGATATTGGCTATGTGGAACCAGATCCAGTAGATCTAGTTGTCATGAACAATGAAGAAAGAGATGTTCAAGAAGAACAGAGGAAAAGAGAGAATAAGGCCAAGTTATGGATTCAAAACTCAGTGGATGACTCGATTTTCTCAAAAATCACGGGCGTTGTTACCTCAAAACAGGGTTGGGACATTCTCAGTACAACCTACGAGGGAAATGACAAGGTCAAAAAAGTCAAGTTGTAGACCTTGCAGACACATTTTGAGACCTTAAAAACGGTAGTGTCTAAAAATGTTGATAAATTTATGACCAAAGTCATGGGAATTGTAAACCATATCAGGTTGACTGGTGAAGCCATCCCTGATCAAAGGATTGTTGAGAAAGTCCTCAGAAGTCTTCCAAATAAATTTGAAATGGTTGTTACAACCATCCTTGAATCCAAGGATCTGTCAAATTTTTCAACAGATGAACTCATGGGTTCTTTGTTGTCACATGAGACCATACGACATCTAGAAGATGAGCCAATAGCCAATGCCTTCAAGACTCAATTCTCTTTTAGCATAGGGAGAGGTAGAGGCATAGGAAGAGGTCATAGAGGAAGAGGGAGAAGTCCAAGAAACCATCACTCAGGTGAAAGTCCCGCACATCAAAATAAGAATCAGAATTTCCATCCTCAAAGAGGCAGAGGGAGGAGATCAAATGACAAAGCAAGCATACAATGCTATTACTACAAAAAGTATGGGCACTATGAATCTGAATGCAAGAATAAGCAAGAATATCAACACTTAGGCAGATCCCATGTCACAAATCATGAAGGAGACACCTCAGATGGGAGGTTTCTCTCATGTCACAAAACTGAAGAACTATACAAGGACCTCCCGTTGCCAGACAATGGATGCAACAATCACATGGCAGGTAAAAATGATTTACTTTCTTGCATTGATTCTTCTATTTCATCTAATATTACACCTGGAGATGACTCTTTAGTCAAATTTCAAGGCAAATGAGCTGTACCTATTCTCACTAAACAATATGTAAATAAAGACATAAACGATGTCTATCACATTCCATATCTGAAACATAATCTGTTAAGTGTAGGACAACTAGTTGAAAATGGCTATAAGGTAATTTTTGAAGGAGCATTATGTAGGATATATGACAAACCTCCCAGCAAAAAATTGATTTCTGAAATCCACATGACTAGGAATAGAATGTTTCCCCTAACCCTTAGAAATGAAAATTTGACCCAATCTTATGCACAAAGTGCATCCACCCCCAATGAAACTATGATTTTGCATGCAATATTTGGACATATTCCCTTTCAAACTCTAAGCCTTCTACAAAATCACTCCATGGTCAAAGGTCTACCTATCTTCAAAGAGAAAAATCCCTCATGTGAGTCTTGAATTCTTGGAAAACATAAGAGAACAAGCTTTCCACAGTCCTCCACTCAAGCCAAACATCACTTAGAATTGGTTCACACTGACGTATGTGGACCAATGCAAACAAAGTTAATAGGTGGTAGCTTTTATTTTCTAACATTTATTGATGACTTTAGCAGGAAAATATGGATCTATTTCCTCAGACACAAGTTTGAAACCTTTGCAAAGTTCAAGGAGTTCAAGGCTAAAGCTGAAAAATAGAGTGGAAAATATGTGAAGATTCTCAGGTCAGATGGAGGAGGAGAATATTGTTTAACAAAATTTACAAATTTTTGCAAATCACAAGGCATAATCATGCAAACCACAACCATGTATACTCCACAGCAAAATGGAGTGACTGAGAGGAAAAATCAGACTATAATGAACATGGCAAGGAGAATTCTCAGAGAGAAATTTCTATCAAATCTATTTTGGGATGAAGTTGTAGCATGTTCAGATTATCTTTTGAATAGATCCCCAACCACTAGTGTCAAGATGAAGATCCTTCAAGAAGCATGGAGTGGGCAAAAACTGAATGTTTCTCATCTTAGGACCTTTGGATGCATTGCATTTGCTCACATGCCTTCCGAATTGGGGAAGAAAATTGAAGATCGAAGTGAGAAATGCATTTTTGTTGGCTACAGTGAAACATCCAAATCCTACAGACTCTACAATCCGATTTCAAAGAAACTCATTCTCAATAGATATGTCAAATTTCTTGAAAATCAGTTCTGGAGTGAGTCTGAAAATTGCCCTATGGACAATCAAAATCCATTGCTTCCACTTCTTGAAAAAACAGAAAATCCAGGACAGAAAACACATCATCAAGTCCTTTCAAGATTGCAGGTACAAGGACAACTTGAAATTTCTTAGGACAACTCTTCTTCAAGCATAAATTCATCCTCCGAACTTCAAAATCAGTGAACTCAAAGCTTGAGAGAGATCCATCAGTAGTTGGATGATATTGATCAGCACAATCTTTTTGCATTAATGTCATGTCAACCTACATATTTTAAAGAGGAAGCTAAAAATCCACATTGGTTTCAAGCCATGAACCAAGAGATTGACTCCATTGAGAAAAACAAGACATGGGATCTTGTTGATCTGCCCAGACATAAGACAAGTATTGGTGTCAAGTGGGTTTACAAAACTAAACTCAATGAAAAGGGGCAGATTGAAAAACACAAAGCAAGACTTGTTTCCAAAGGATTCTCACAACAACCAGGCATTGATTATGGTGAAAAATTTTCTCTAGTAGCAAGGTTGGAAACTGTAAGGACTCTCTTAGCCATAGAAGCTCAACACAAATGGAAAGTACACCAGATGGATGTCAAATCATATTTCGTGAATGGTGTCTTAAAAGAAGAGGTATATGTGGATCAACCACCTGGATTTGAAGTCAAAGAGCAGCCAGCCAAAGTGTATTGATTGAAGAAAGCCTTGTATGGCTTAAAGAAAGCTCCAATATCTTGGTACAAAAGAATTGATACTTACCTGATCAAGAGTGGTTTCAGCAAAATCCAAAATGAGCCAACTCTATACACCAAAACAGATCAGCAAGGTAAAATCTCGATTGTCTGTCTATATGTTGATGACATGATATATACTAGAAATCTTGAGTTAACCAGTTTTAAACATGCCATGAAATCTGATTTTGAGATGACAGATCTTGGTATAATGAAATATGTTTTGGGGATTGAGGTTGACCAATCAACCAAAGGGATTTTTGTCTGTCAACAAAAGTATGCAGCAGACATCATCAAAATATTCTGCATGGAAGACTGCAATCCAACATAAACTCCTATACCCCTAGGCACAAAATTGAGCAAGCAAGATGAAGGCCCTACATTGGATTCTACTTTGTACAAAAGTTTAGTAGGTGTTTTTTTGTATCTTACAACAACTAGGCCTGATATTATGTATGCAGTCGACTTTGTTTCCCGGTTCATGGAATCTCCCAAAGATTCTCACTGAAAGATGACGAAAAGTATTTTGAGATGTGTTGTTGGCACTCTCAATTTTTATTTAAGCTACACTTAGTATGAAGATAATCATCTTTCTTGTTACACTGACAGTGATTTTGCAGGCAACCTAGATGACCGTAAAAGTACCTCAGGGTATGCTTTTCACCCGAGAACAAATATAATTTCTTGGGCATCAAAGAAGGAACCCATTGTCTCAATATATTTTGTAGAGGCAAAGTATGTCACTGGTACCTCAGCTTCCTATCAACCTGTGTGGCTGTGAAGAATTTTGAATGACATGTCACATACAAAAAAGGAGCCAAATCCTATCTTCTGTGACAATACTTCAACAATTTTTTTTTATCAAAAAACCATTTTTTTCATAAGAAAAGCAAGTACATTTACACTCTCTTTCACCTCATACGCGAGCTAGTCAATAATGGTGAAATCACACTTCAATTTTGTGTCTCACGATACCATCTTGCAGACATATTTACAAAACCATTGGGAAAAAACATTTTTTATTTTCAGAGATAACACTTGGGCATTATCAGTGCTGATTTTTGTAATTGTTTATTTTAAAAGGGAGTGTTAGTTGTAACTTCAACAGGGTGTGACTGTACACTGCCAGTTGTTCTGTCCATCTGTACCAGTCATTAGGATTTTCTTTCAACTTCTTGATCTGGTGGTTTTATTTTCCCTTTATATCTTTAGACTATCATCTAATACAATTGTGCGCTCTGCACTTTCCATTCTCGTTATGTCTACTTTGTTTCTTGTTTCTTGCACAACTTCTTGTTTTGTCAGTTTCCTAGCGACGCTCGTGGAAGTTTAACATAAAATGAATGGGAGAAATTCATTAATTGTTTACTCATCAGAAGCACTTCCATCTGGTGATCCTTTTCCTCACATCCTCTCTCACCTCAAATCGATACCTCGTGCACGCACATTCAATTTTTACCTTGACACAAGCCTCAAAATCCTTGTAAATATCTATATCAAACACTATTTGTTTGCATGATATGTTATTTCAATCAATTTGTTGAGCGGTGACAACCCCATCTAAGGTGTTGTAAATAGTTGTGTTAAATGGTGTGGCAAGTACTACTATAGTCTATGCAGTGTCTATGGAAGAGGTCCCTTTTATGTAGAAAATGGGGGTAGCAAAGAAAGGAAGTTCTCTGGTACTCACCCACAAGTTTAAGAGGAAGTCCACTATCGAGGTTAAAATTAACTCAACCATTTCACCCCGAAAAAAACCACCTTAGCTCATCCCATGGGAGGGACTTATCTCCACTATGTAGACTCATTGGGGTTTACTCATCTTTTTCCTGAAGACACTTTTATTCAATTAAAACCACACATTCATTATTTCGGCAAGCCTCTGATGGAGAAGAATCAAACGAAACATTAAAGTAGATGTTCTCAAGTAGAGTGAATCATGAATTATTTTTTAATCTTGTTAAGCCGACACAATGAAGATTTATTATTTTTGTTTTCATTGACAGTCAAGTTCCATACCCTTTATTTGGAAGTGATGTTAGGAACTTAGCATGCACACACCCCAACAATATTAGGAGAAGTGTCTCATGTACACCCAGAACTGAAGCCAGGACTTTGTCAATAGCTCGATGATATTGTTGGGAACCCATCTGATGCAACCAGAAAACTTGCCATAAAATTCATTAACACGTCAATGATATGACCTGCGTTGAGACTGGAATTTTCCCAACACTTTAAAATTATCCCTAACCATGATCTTGCTAGTGAAATAAATCACTCTATCTATGCTTATGCACCTAAATCCATATTTCATCGCATAATATCCACTGAATAACTGTAATATTTCCCTGATTTAGTGGGGACAAGTCCAAAGAAGTCCTCTAGTCTATACTGGAAGAGTTTGTGCAATGAGCTCTGATGCAAATTGGAGGAGTTACCACTAACTTTGAAAGGGCCCTCCTCGAGACATTTGTTCGTATTTTGGCCATAACTTTTGACTTGAATGTGCATTTCATGCATTCTTTATACCATTGGAAAGGTATTTCCGAGATACACGATTCCCTATTTATATGATTGGAGAAATTTCTAACCAATTATCTATGTGTTTTATAATCAATATCTGACACCTTGTTGACATTCCCAAAGAACTCAATACATCAACCATGAGTGGAGGAAAGAGGAATCGAATTTAGAAAAGTTTACATGAATTTCCAATTAATCAATGCTTCGGTTATATGAGTTCAAATGATTAGTATTAACAATTTATTCGGAGTTACTCTCATATGTTTTATGTTGAATGGTTCCACGCACCAATGTCAAGAGGAGATTGTGCTCAACATCCTCATGATGTGATCTACAACCAAGGACGTCAAAGAAACAATAAAATTATCTACCACAGTGATAGAGGAGAAGCAAGGAAAATATTAGGAAAATGGTTGAAGAGGAGATATGAACCCCATGACGATGGAATTCCAAACTTGAACAACGAATATTGTCCCATGTCTAGACCAGTATTCATGGTGCACATGGTACGTGTAGTCAAAATCTATGATGGCCCACTGACGTTAGAAGATGAATTCAAGATATAATTGTTGTCTTTGTTGCTCATCATCACAAAAGGAATAAGGAGAAATGTTGGAAGGAGAAAGGTCACAAAGGAAGGAGGAAGGACAAGGGTCACATTGAACCCCAATAAATACTAGAATTGAACTCAAATAAAGGGATTTTTGGCTCTTCAAACATTGTACATTTCTGAAATATTTTGGGAATACATTGTCCACTAAAATTGATGAGCAATCTCTTGGAGCTTTGTTGTACTAATGATGAAACTGTTAATATTGAGAAGCCCTCAGGGACAACGTTTAATAGAGAGAAGTACTTGTGTTTTTTTTTGTTTTGATGCCAACTAATTCAAGTGAAATGTATTTTGTTTACATGGGTTGTAAGGACATGTTTACTCATAGACTAATCTGATCAATCTATGTTACACTTGTAGTTTTGTTGTTCTTTATAATATTATATGTCATGAGCGTATGAGTTGTGAATGTATGTGATATAGTGACTTAGACTATTATTGTTATATATTCATGTGCATGTGTTACTTAACTTCATTTCTTTATTACAACTATATGTGTGAATCTATTGGTAGAGTTAGTTTCATGTTGTTGCTCATTCAATTAAGAATAATTTTCTCCTAGCTAGGCTAAGATAGGTATAGAGTATATTATATTCCCTTCATGCATTTAGATAGTCATCATATACATCTTCCATTTTCATATCCATCTATCATTTATCTTCATCGATGGACCGAGATGCAACCGGTAAAACCAAACCAAAAATGGCTACCAGGCTAGAATCCAGATGGGCTCCCTATTCCAAATGGTGAGAGGTATTATTGGGACTTCTTATCAGGGGTAACCCCTGTTGTTGACAAAGGGAAATTTCAGACCCGCGAACACTTGGTATGCCAAATGGAAAAATTTCTTCTTGATACCATCTTTTATAGATGCCATTCTAACCCCAATGTCTATACCAAGAAAGTAGAAATCCATATCATCATTATTGTTCTTTATGTCGATGACCTTATCCTTACTGGTAGTGACCCAAAACTTTTAAACCATGTGAAAACCAGCCTTAAGAAGATATTTGAAATGATCCACTTAGGTTATTTGCACTATTTATTTGGCCTCCAAGTTCTGCAAACCAAGGAAGGAATTTTTTTTCCCATTCTAAGTATGCTTGTGACCTTCTTCACCACTTTCACATGGAAGATTCAAAACCAGCCTTTTCTCCCTTCCATTCTAGAGTCAAAACTTCTACCACCTGTTATTCTCTTGAATTTGATGCCACATTGTACCGTCAGTTAGTTGGTATCCTCTTATACTTGAATCATACCCATCTCGATCTTTCATTTTTTGTTGGTATTGATTCTCGGTATATGAAAACACCCCATGAAATCCATTGGAAATAAGATAAAATAATAATTCAATATGTCTGTGGTACAAATAAGTTTGGGATACATTACAGCTCAAAGGGGACTCCTTTATTGGTTGGTTTCACTGATTTAGATTGGGACGATGAACCTGATGATCAAAATTCTACTGCAGGTTATGTTTTCATCGTTGGTTTAGGACCTCTAACTTGGGCCTATAAGAAACAATAGGCTATTTCTCTTTTTTCAACATAATCAAAGTACCAAGTAGTGGTTAATGCAAGTCAAGAAGCCTTGTGTCTTCAACAGATCCTTTCAAATTTTGGATTCCAGCAACAACATCTAACCAGCCTCTGGTGTGACAATAAAAGTTCCATCAAGCTTTCCAAAGACCCATTCAACATCAGTGCAAGAAACACATCGATATACACAAGCACTTCATCATAAAGATCATTTATGATCGATTTATTGAAGCTCTCTTTTTCCCTACAGAACATCAAGTTGTATAAATTTTCAAAAAGTCTCTTACAAAAACAAAGTTTTCCAAACTTTAATCTATGTTAGGAGTTCAGGATGTTGTCATTATGGGAGGATAAAATCTAATTCCTCCTTCCTTATCCTATTGTGTTTCCTTTGTAATTCCTCCAATCCTATCCCAGGTTGTTCTTAAGGGGGGATGTTAGGATATTTAAACACTTAGGAGTTAGTTAAGATCAAATTGGTCTAATGTGTCATTAGGTAAAAGTGTGTTTCTTTATTATGCATTAGTATGCATTTGTATTTAGTAAATCTGACGGTCACGATATGTTCCCAACATAGAGTGATCTGAAAAATCATATTCACCTTGATATTAACGAATACATTGATCCATGTATTAACACCTGATTGGTCCATGATCTCTATTTAAATAGCATGGAGGGTCATTTGTTTATGATCGATTGTGAGGAACTCTCTTGTAAATCTCTCTACAATATTTTCTTTTGCATTAATAAATTGCTCCAAGTGACCACATTGGCTGAGACCATGTATGTTTCCACATAGGGGTTTTACCATGTGAAAACATTGGTGTGTTAATATTTGATCTGGTTGTGTGACTGGTTACTAAATGTGTTCATCCTCTGTTGGAATACCTATGTTGTCGAACAAGACTTACTACTTGTTGGCACAGACTATTTTGGGGAAACACTACTCAACAACTCAACATGTTTAAATTAAAAACTATCCAATGATAACTCATAATAAGTTGGTACTTATTGAATATTATTCAAATTATAAACCAACCACCATCATGTTAACTCATAATGAGCTAGAACTTACTCAATCTTGACTATTTTACATGAATATAAGCTGAAAAGAATAATTTATAAGGAAATATAATATGACAAGTTGTGAACTAGAATATAAAAAAAAAACTTTGCAGTATAACATGAAACGTTTATTGTAACATCACAAATGTTCGGATGTATTTGTAACCAAAGAAAAAAACGAAACATTGCAAGGAAAATCCCTTTGTTGGAAGAAAACTTTATAGAATTAGTTAATGGGAACCTAATGGGTGATAAAAATTTTCTCATGAGGGAAAGATGATGAATCCTTCACTAATACATTGGAACATCGATTTTACTTTCTATAATGTGTATAAACTTAGTGCTTGTTAGCCGAAAAAACCATATTATAGACAAAACCTAAATGAACTTGGAGAGATGCTAGAGAAATTTGATTGGACTTGTTACATTAATGCAAATTTCGAATTATTGGATACCCCTTTACTTTTCTAAATTTTCCCATTGAGATTTGGTAATAAGTTGTGCATAACATAGACACAAAGGTTTTCGAAGTGGTTTAACAAGTTAATGTATTTAATAATATGACTTTAAATATGCCCAAAATATAATTGGCAACATATTTATTATCCATACATCATGATAGGTGATGTTTACCTTTAAAATAGTTAACATAAGTACGTTTGCATAGTGTTGTAATAAAGTTACCTATCAAATTTTTTTATCGTCCTCCAAATTCCTAAGAAGCACCAATTTCACCTTGGCTTATGATCACTCAACATAGATAAATCCCTTGCTAGGTATTATAAGGTATATATTGTTTTGTGTACAGTAAGGTTAAATTGACATATGGGTTACAACTTGTAATGTCCCCCATCCCAAGTGAAGAACATTACGGTGAAAAATGATCATAAAAACAAAAACAAAAAACTTCTAACTAACTCAATTTCAACAACATATAATTCAATCTAATACACAGAGTTCATGCATAGCAATTTAACTCACAAATACAAGACAAAAAATGGATAAAACACTTTTCTTTCAAATTAGTTGTGCAACCAGTTGCTTGGGATGGACATTCCACCCAAACATAGACCTGTTGTTCCAAATCTCAACAACAAGTCACCCCCGAGATGGGGCTAACAATCCACAAAAGAGGGTGGTCTCTCACTTTCCACTCACAACTTAGAAATCCCACAACCCACTGATATTCTCCAACAACTATCCTGATTTTCCACTGGCTCTCTTTTTGTTGACCTGTCCAACCCAAGGAATGTACCCCTTCACTGATCACAATCCTTAGGGTGTGACATTAGTTTATTAGGGTCTCTATAACACATGTAACCAAGAATCTATCAACTGGGAACTCAAGGGAACTTGTTGCTAAGAAAATTACCAACAAACAACAACAAACACTTGTTGTTACAGTGAAACTCACACAATATTTCACTCTTAAGGAATGAAAACCTGGATCTTCAATATTGATCTCCAAAACACTCCAAAAACGCTCCAACATGCTCTATAATTAGTCCTCCATGGATGCTCCAACTTCGATCTCTTTTTCTCAGTTTCTACTTGTTTCTCATGCAAAAAACTGAATGTGTAAAAACTATTGTAGCTTCCCATATAAATTTCCTCTCTTTGGCTTAATTACTTGACTTACACACTTTCCCAAGCTAATTGTACTCAACCCCCATGCTCCCAATAATTATGGGATGTGATTTCTCACACCCACCCTCTTACATACATTCAATGATTGTCTTTGGGGACACTCAATCATAAAATATAGCTTAATACATAATGATAATAAAATTTAGGAATGTGGGTGAATTAATAGACATGAGTAATTCCTCCCTTGGACCCCTCTTAGACATTCTCCTAGACCCTCCCCTCTCTTCTGGATTAATTCATCCTCCATCTATGTCCATGTCCCCTTAGAAGTTGGTATCACATTTTATCATTAACATTCAAAAATACAATTCACATATTTCATCGCTTGGTCGTAGCCACATATTTTTTTTTTTTTTGTAAATAAAGGGGGGTGGGTCCTGTTATATTCAAATAGGCAAAAACCAAAAATGCATGGGAGGCCAGCTGTCCCGCCTACATAGGAAACCGGGACAGTTGGGCACTCCAGTCCACGTGTTATCCATGCTTACAGAGTAAACAGAACATTGATAATGTCTCTGCAACGTCCCGCCCGAAGGAAACCGGGACGCGCATTCAAAGTCGGAAAACTACCATTACTGTCTAAGACTAAGAGACGACTATAGTTTCCTAGCTGGACACTTAAACTGAAAGAGCTGAAACAGAAACAAAGACTAGAACTGCAATCATATGACCTCTGAACCCTGGTGTGTGTCGTCGTCCATTGCTGCGTGCCGCCATCGTGCAGGGAAGGCGTAAACTCTAGCGCAGGTTGGACATTGTTTCTTCTGGGCTGCTCTCGAATGGGCTGCATAAAACATGTCAATTCTTTGCTCCAGGCGTGCCATGCGGAAGACCTGATCCCCCACCAGCTGTCGTACCTCGAAGAGGAGACTAAGAAGGTCCCAGTCCCCTGACGCGTGCCGCTCGGGGCCATTGGTGTCTGCACGTTCCTCTGGAGCTGCCTCGTTTCCGTCCTGCTTGTTGCATTCCGCTGCTGCCTGGGTGAGCTCTGGAGGCAGTTCCTCCACCACATAGCATGGTGTGTAGGGCCTCTCTTCATCGGGGGAAGTTGCTGCCGTTTGGGAGGGGCCATCCGGGCCAAAGGTCGCCCTCTGTTGCCATGGAGCGGATTCTTCGAACCT
>ML801313.1:90548-132911 GCA_009831015.1 Picea engelmannii | reverse complement strand
AACAATTAACTCTTGGAGAACTACGTGATCAAGTATAGGTTAAGACCATGATTAAGTTTTAGGCACTGTGTTATATCACCTTAAAAAGCGATACTGACGGTCGACCAGATTTACAATGAAAGCATATGTAATTATAAGTTAATATGACAAGTCATCAAGCATCAAGTGCAGGTTATGATAAGTCCAAGTGTAAGGGCCAACAACGGTATAACACATGTCAAGTGCCAAAGAGGATCCAATGCCAAAGTTTGAGTAAGTATCTCGATAGTGTGCTCTAGTCATCGATGAATAATTGTGATGAATAATTGTGAGGTCCCCTTCGCGCACCTTCTATCGACGGGTAACATTTCATTTGCTAAAAAAAATCTTAAGCTGAATTAATATTGAGGCAGATTCATTGAAATGTGTTACAACTTATTCGAAATACCCACCCAATCTATATTTCTTCTTATATGCATATCTTCAAGTAGTTTCTTAACTCCTGAGTAACAATTGTTAAAAATGGAATTCGGGACGATTCTTACATAAATCTGTTTGCATAAAAAGATTATCCAAGGAACTTAAATAAGGATTCTCTTATTTAAGCTTTATTTTAAATCGGATTCAGTTGGGTTATTAGTCTAAAGACGTTATTAGTTTAAATTCAGATGAAAAATCAAATTTCTTTTTTTTTTAATTTAATTTGATTTTACAAAAACTCTTGGGTATAGGATCTAGATCATAACCTATCGATGAATAAAAATAAACTCTCTAACAAATGGTTTTCACGTCATCAACTCAATACATAAAAACAATAATTGTTGAATCAAGCACTCCGATAAGGAGGTGATATGAACTGTGCGCATTGAAAAAATAATTTATCGCAACATTAGATATGATATTAATACTTAACGGTAATCGATCCCTATAGGGATTTGGTGGTAATGAGTACTGATTCACCAGCCAGACTTATTCAAATACAAAAAATTAACCATTCCCTAATTATAAGAAGAAAAATAAACTCTGAAAATAAGACAAGGTCTCTTCACAGACTTAATATCAAACTTCAGATTAAGGGATATGAATTACAAAATATGTAATCTAAATACTAAATGTCGACTACAAATTATAATCCATTCCTCGACTATTCGATAAAATGACAATGGTGATTAAATTTTTAACAAGAGATTTACATTCCATAAACATTGATCCTAGAATGGATCTAACCAAAGAAAATAATACACTCCACCATTATGATTTTAACAGGGAATCACTTAGGATCAAGGTTACAGGAATACATTACAGTAAGAAAATAAATAAAGTTGATTCATCAGCTAGTTTTTGTTCCTCTTTTGTTCAAATAAAATTAGTCCATAACTCCTTTACAAATGTACATTGGTACCAACCAACCCTTTCATAATTATATGCATCATTTCAATACATAATGTTGTTATCATTCCCTCAATTCTCTTAATTTATTTTTCAAATACACACAAAAGTTTTATAAATCAATATTCTATTCCAATTACTAATCTCTCACATTATCACAATAGTGTATATAGACAAGTCTGAACATGAATGTTTTATCATCTTAATAAGAGTTTGATTCTAATAAATTGATCCAATAGTGCACAATCATCAAGAGCATAAAATTCGATATAAAAACCCAACATAGAAAGGGTTTAATCTACATATTTTCTTTGCATCAATGCAGTTTTAAACTACATAAATCTTAATACAGTAAATATTACCGTTCTTTCAATTTTGGTTCTATAAATTAACTTCTCCTTGAAATAAACATGTATTGTACAGTTTTAAATCTTAAAATCAAACCCTCAATATTACATCAGTGAACTATAGATAGAATTCAACTTTCTAGAATGATGACTTATTTAACACTAAAACTTAAGAATGAATTATATTATAATTTGCAATCAGAAATATATTCAACCATAATAGCAAGGGACTGTATTTAACGATGAAAGAAAAGTTGATCTCACTTCTGAATTTGCGTTGTGCCCTTCTCCTTGGATTTTCAATCCCAAGACTTCACTGGTACCTACCAGACAATGTTAGGGGTACTCTTCTTCCCCCTTTAGCCCCCAGAGCCACAAAGGGGCCACACACACAAACCGGAAAATAATAGCTCCCAAGATTTTCTCGCAAGGAAGATCTTACACTCTTTACACAAGCTTGGAGTCCCAACTCTCACAAGTATAAACTCAGTCCAACCAAATTTTGGCAGTATAACATTATTAGGAAAAGTGATGTCCTTTCCTTTCCTTTACATTTTTTTTATAGAAATTTCCCCACCGACACATGTCCTCATGCACATTTAATTAAATTTTTAATTATTTTATTAATTATTATTCACACACACACTTGTCACACTCTCTGCAAGTTGCACAAGTAATTCTCCTTTTTATTTTTAATTAAAAATCCAATTTCCCTCACATTCCCCAATGTGTTCATATTTTTTCTCTTAGTTGTCCCTTTGTGTTATTGGATAAATCCGTGAGTGCGGACACAAACCGATCTCCCTAGATCCACCTGGATCTAGAACAAAACAGGACAGAATAATACACTTTCCCTAGATCTAGCCTATTGAACGAACTAAGTGATAAGGAATATGGACATACCTTATGAACGCTTTCCTTATATCTCTGTTGTTCCAAGCTTCACTCCAATGCTCTTGTCCCGTTCAGATCACAACAGTACAAACCAATCGAAGTAAAGGCAGATTAATATATTCAATGGCTAGTCTATACATATGATCAAGGAATTATGTAATAAAGTGACATCATCTTTATGGGAAAGGGACATATTACTGTATTGATTTAATTGAAAGTAAAACTTACAACCTGAGCCTTGATGTCGTAGGTCTCCTTTCGATGGCTCCTAGCTCTAACACACACACTTGCTCATGCATGAAAAAAATCAACCACTTTTGATGACTTTGTTGTTGTCTCTAGTTGTTGTACAATCAGTCCTCCATACAGTCCTGCACTAATTCTCCAATCAATCTCTTGCTAGTCTACTTATTGCTTCTTAACCTTTTCCATGAGCCATCTCCTCAATATATAGGAGAAGATAGATTAGTTACTTGGATATGAAGTGATCCCAAGATATCAGGAAAACCAGTACTTAGATAACCATTCGCTAGCCAACTCATTCTTCTCGAAGATTCCCTTCTAGAAGGCTCGAGAACTTCATCTTTTTCCTCTTTAATAAGATGTTCGCACCCTAGAAGTCAGGTACAGTGCGAACCCCTCGCACTCCAGCTTAATGCAGCCTGCGAGAATCAGGCATTCTCGTAGAAAAATATATAGGTAGCCTGTGAACCTCTTTAAAAACATGATTTTTGGAAGCAGACAAGTGTAACTTTTCTCAGGAAAGTATTCTTAGTGAAGATCTTGATTTTCCATCATCATAACATCATCATACTATCATCATGATGACTAAAATTGTGGATAACACTTTGTTCCCCAAATTTTCATTTAATGAATGTCTCCTACCTATATATTAGTTAGAGTTGGATTATGAGTCGTCTTCTAGTTAGACTAGTGGTAGGTTGACTCAAGATTTTATTCCATGTGTACTCCTATTCTCTCATATTATTATTTCTTTTATTTTTAAAAATCCATTTTATTAATTTCATGCACACATGTGTATTTTATCCAACCTTTAAATTTTATTCCGCTTTTTCCTAGAGTTTGATTATATTCTCAAATCTTTGAACTTATGTCATAATTCATTTAGTCCTTTATTTAAATTTAGACTTAGACTAAGTCCTAGACTTAGGATTAGACTTTTGTTAGGATTTATAATTAATAATTTACTATTTAGTTAATTATTTTATTCTAACAAGGTCTAATCATTTCAATGTTTTTTATGACACATATATTTATTGACTCAAGTTTTAATTATGTGACATGCCCTTCAAGATGCACCTCCATGCTCCAAGGGTTCCACTCGCCTTAGACTGGTTTTCGATGTTTTTTCGACCCTTGGAGTCAACACTTCATTCGGTCGACCTTGTGAGAGAGTAAGGGCTTCTAATGAATAAGGATTATGCCTTATTGCATGCGCCTTATATTTATTCGTGAGTGATTGCCTCAGTTTTCCATCATGACATCATGGACCTCTCAAAATAGGTAATTGTTAACCGATAGTTCAGGCCACAACGAGAGTGCTAGTAGGTTGTGATAGGGACGCTTCCACACCTCTCCCTCAAAGTTATGGTTTCTGTGCATGAATCTGTACTCCTTATGTGAGTCGGATTAGCAAGAATCGTCAAGATTGCATCCATTGACAAAAATGGTGTCAATAATCCAGATACATAAATCATATTGTAATCAATCATATTTCACTTGTTCATAAAATGAAATACTCAAACAAATACAATCCACTCCCTAACTCAATATGGAGTCCAAGGAAGTTCATTGATTCCATCAGCATCCATAACCTGTCAAGTGTCCTGCACACTCAGGAAAACTCGTCAGTAACATCTTCCAATACATATACATCAAAATAACAATAAGTCACAACACATCATCATCATCATCATATATAACCCATAAACGAAATGAAATCATAATGTACCATAACTGGATCACTTGGACACAAGTGTACTCAAAGAATAAGTCACTAAAAGTGTGCTCAGTAGAACAGGATGTTACATACACCCCCTCTTGTTTTGAACTTCATTCCAAAGTTGTACATATATAAATGCAAGTAAATAAATGTATCTAACATAGATCTATATATCTAATCTATCAAACAAGTAAGGAAATTCTTTACGCATCTCATATGCATCCTCCCAGGTAGCCGAGTGTGGACTATAATTGTCCCACTGGATTTTGACCCGATCTACTATTCGACGTTGTATATGTCGAATGCGATGGTCTAGAATTTGGATAGGCTCTACCGTGAGGGCACCCTTGTTCGACACCTACAAAGAAATCATGTAAATAACATGTGACAGATCACTAATATAATGTCATAAAACAGATACATGAAATACATCGTGCATATGCCTCAAATAATTAGGAAAGGCTAGTCGATAAGCCATGGTTCCTTTATTTTCCACAATATCTAAAGGTCCCACAAACCTAGGAGAGAGTTTAGCATCCTTTTCAAACTTGATCGAACTCTTGTGAGGTTTTGCCTACAAGAAAAATCTATCACTAACTTCATAATTACAGTCAGCGTGATGTGCATAAACATAAATCTTATGTTGATCCTTCCATTCTTGAATCCTCTATCTTATCGATTTCATATGTTATTCCATTTCTTGGATCACTTCCGGTCCTACAAGGACCCTATCCCCAAGTGGATCCCAACTCAACGACGTCCGACACGGTCTCTCGTAAAGAAAATCAAACAGTGTCATATTAATCATACTCTGGTAACTGTTGTTGTATGCAAATTATACCAATGGAAAGAAGTCCTACGAACATTTTTGTTGGTCCATTACATACATACGCAACATATCCTCCAAAATCCAGTTTGTTCTTTCTATTTTTTCGTCTGTCTTTGGGTGATATAGTGTACTAAATTTCAGTTTCTTTCCCAAGGCCTCCTAGAAACTAGTCCAAAACTATCATGTAAACACCGATCCTCTATCGGATATGATCCTTCTTGGTACAGCATGTAATCTCACAATATCGTTGAAAAAATATAGCTATGTGTGGCACTTGATATGTCATATGCACTGGATTAAACTATGCACTCTTCATTAGAGTATCAACAACCACAAAAATCGAATTGTGTCTCCTTGTTTTTAGTGTAAATCCAACAATAAAATCCATCGAAGTGACCTCCCATTTTGATTCAGGAATAGCATGTAGCTGTAACAGTCCTATTGGATGTCTATGTTCAACCTTCAATTGCTTACATTCTATACATCTCGCCACGTAACTAACTATGTCTTCTTTCATTCCTTTCTAGAAGAACAAGGCTTAATGTCGTCCTTCATCTTTATGACTCTCGGATGAGCCATGTAAATTGCTCGATGAGCTTCGCTTAAGATTAAACTTCTTAATTCATCATTAGGTGGTACATAAATTTTACTATTATACCTCAAAAATCCATCGTTGTCAAAAGAATAATCTTCATACTTCGGTACCATCATGGTATCTTGTCTAATATTACCCTTAACTTCTTTGTACCAGCTTTCATCAATTTGTAAATCTAGAATATTTTCTCAAAGATTCATCTTAAGAGTACTACCGAGAATATGTGTGGTCTCTAAATCAACGCATCTTCTACTATGTTCACCGTTCCTTTAATGTAAGTAATCTCAAAGTCGTATTCGATAAGTAATTATGACCAATGCCTTTGTCATGCGTTAAAAGTCACTCTGCGTAAATATATGTTACAATCCACAATGATCCGTCTTTTATTCAAATTTTCGTCCAATCAAATAATGTCTCCAAACTCTCAAGGCATATATAATCGCTAATAACTCCAAGTCATGTGTTGCGTATTTTTCTTCATTCCTTCTTAATTTACAAGAAATGTAAGCAATCACTTGACCATCTTGAATCAAATCTCCACCTAAACCTTCCTTGGATGTGTCCATGCATACCAAAAATTATTTTTCCATGTGAGGGACTTTTAGTATCGGCGTTGTCATTAACAACTCCTTGATATTTTGAAATTCTTCAGCGCATTTCTCTGTCCATACAAACTTCTTTTTTTTCTTTTGCAATTCCATGATTGGATTTTCTATCTTTAAAAAAAATCGATGAATCGTCGATGATATCTCGCTAAACCCATAAATATACGTACTTATTGTACATTTGTCGGTGTTGGCCACTCCATAATAGCCTCTATATTCATTGGATCCATAATGATACCTTCACCAGATATGATATGTACCAAGTAATGAATCTTTTATTGGTAAAAAGAACATTTATATTGTTCGACAAAAAAGGTAATCCAACAGAGGATGAACACCTTTAGTAACCACTCACACACCGAATTTTTGATGTGGTAAAACCCCTATGGGGAAACATCCACATCCCTAGCCAACACGACCACTTGGATCAGTTTATTAATGAAAAAGAAAAATATTACAAAGATATTTTACAAGAGAGTTTCTCACAATTAATCATCGGAAAATGACCCTCCAAGCTCTTTAAATAGAGATCATGGACCAAATCAGGTGTTAAGACACAGATCAATGGCCGTTAAGATCGAGGATAATATGAACTATCAGATCACTCTATGTTGGGAACATATCATGACCATCGGATTTCCTAACTACTAATGCATACTAAAGAAACACTCTAAGAAACACACTTTTACCTAACAACACATTATACCAAGTAGATCTTAACTAACTCCTAAGTGTCTAAATATCCTAACATCCTCCCTTAAGAACAATTTGGGATAGGATTGAAGGATTTACAATAGTGACACAATAGGAGAAGGAAGGAGGCATTAGAGCCTATCCCCCCTTAATGAAAACTTCCTGAACTCCTAACATAGATCAAAGTTTGGAAAACTTTGCTTCTGTAAGAGACTGTGAAAGTGTTTGCAAAATGATCTTCTGTAGGGAAAAAGAGCACTTCAATAACTTGATCATGAATGATATTTCTGATGAAGTGCATGTGTAGCTTGATGTGCTTGTTTCGCTGATGTTGAAATGGGTCTTTGGTGAGCTTGATGGCACTCTGATTGTCGCACCAAAGGTTGGTTAGACGTTATTGTTGGAATACAAACTCTGAAAGGATCTGTCGAAGCCACAAGGATTCCTGACTTTCATTTACCATTGCTCGGTACTCTACTTCTACTGAAGAAAGTGAAATAGCCTGTTTTTTCTTACAGGCCCAAGTGACAGGTCCTGAACCAAGGCTGAAAACATAATTTGCAGTAGGCTTCCGATCATCAGGGTCCCTGACCCAATCTGAATCAATGAAACCAACGAATAAAGGAGTCCCCCCTGAATTGTAATGTATCATGAACTGAAATGTACCACAGACATAAAGAAGCATCATTTTAGTTGATTTTCAATGGCTTTCATGGGGTTTTTGCATATACCGGGCAACAAGACCAACAACAAAGAAAAGATCAGGACGAGTATGAGTAAAGTATAAGAGGATACCAACTAACTGACGGTACAGGGTGGCATCAACTTTAGGAGAAGTACATGTGGCATTAATATTGACTCCAGACTGGAAGGGAGAAGGGGTTGGTTTACAATCATCCATGTGAAAGTGACGAAGAAGGTCACAAGCATACTTAGACCGGGAAATAAAAACTCCTTCGTTGGTTTGCAAAACTTGGAGGCCAAGGAAATAGTGTAAAAAACCTAAGTCTGTCATTTCAAATTTATTCTTAAGGTTGGTTTTCACATGGTTTAAAAGTTTTGAGTCACTACCAGTAAGGATAAGGTCATCAACATAAAGGACAAGGATTATGAGATGGATTCCTACTTTCTTGGTATAGATATTAGGATCAGAATGGCTTCTAGAGAATCCGGTGTCAATAAGAAAGTTGTCCATTTTGGCATACCAAGCTCGGGGAGCTTTCTTAAGACCATAAAGAGATTTCTTAAGGCGGCAAACAAGGCTAGAATCATTCTAGACATATCCAGGAGGTTGTTCCATGTAGATTTATTCTTGCAAATATCCTTGCAAGAAGACAGATTTAACATCCATCTGATGGACTTCCCATTTATGTGAGGCAGTAAGGGCAATAACAAGGCAGATGGAATTCATTTTGGCTACAGGGGAAAAGGTTTGATTATAGTCAATTCCTTCTGTTATCTCCTAAAATTACACTGCTAAGTTTTCAAATTTTAGGTGATAGGAATGAGTCAAAACAATTCGTTTCTAAATTTTTTAGAGTACATTAGATGGCCTATTGTTGATATGCCAAATCGAAAAAATTATTACTCTGGGTCTTGGTTTCCAAAATTTGAAATTACAGGTTTCGGCGGTTAAGGAGGCTAATCAAAAGGGTGCTTAACTACCGAAAGTTAACCTTTTCGGTGGATAGGAGGCGGGTGTGAAAAAGTTCTTAACCACCGAAAGCCCTCTTATGTTTAAAATTTAAAATCATCGTGCTCTTGCACGCGCCAAATGTCCATGTTTATTCAAAAGGGCTGAGTTGTGATTTTTATTCAAGAGATATTTGCTTGAATTCTGCATGAAAAGGACGTGTGGATGATTTGGTTAATCTAGCACAGCTCACAAGGTAAAGTCTAGGGTGTCGATGTGGATGACTATCATTACACATTCCAAGTGCCCGAGATTACAAAGATTCAAACTGCAAAATTATAGCCATGTGCTCAGCCAAGTCAAACAATTCCAACTAAGCCACGATCTAAGGAGATTTTCATCGAGCTGCAGGGTTTTTGCAAAAGTTTGTTGACAGCCGATCGATGGCTCTTTCTTTTGTCTGAAGGTATTCCAAGAAAAGAGAAAGGAGGCATTCATGCCAACAATACTTACCATGTTGATTTCATATCGATTAATCTACAGATCAAAACAACTGTAATCGATACAAGCTATAGGAATGGAATGAATAAGCTGATGTTTCTGGGTTCTTCTTGCATTTATCCAAAGTTTTCCCCACAACGTATCACAGAGGAGGCATTTTTGACTGGTCCTCTGGAGTTCACTAACAAGGGCCAAAGTTTCTGGAGCAAAAGAGGCGTTTGTTTGGGGAACCAGTTCACCTCTGCGTGAATTTCTTCATGTGGATGATCTAGCAGACGCATTGGTGTTTCTGATGGATAAATATAGTGAGTTTCCCCATATTAATAGGGAGCGTGGAATTGAAGTGAAAACAAAAAAAACCTCGCAGAACTTGTCAAGGAAAGAACCCTACCAAACCAGATGGAACCCCTCGAAAACTAATGGACATGCCTCTAGTTCCCTAATCGCAGACTGTCTTTTGAAGATCTGGATTTACACAATGTTCGGATAAATAGTTATGATCCATAGCTCATTGAGCGCATAATGAAACATTTTGCAGCTACAGCTGCCATGGGCAGGGCACGGTGATTCACCAGGAGAGAAAATTCACATGACAGGGCTTCTGCTCAGGGTCACTCGTAAATTTTGTTGTTTTCATCTCAATGTGCCTTCCCTTCCAGATCACACACCTGTTGAAGGTGGGAATTCTCCCAACATCAACTGCGGCCAGTCCTATTACACCTCGTGCAATTGTTGAGGAAGAACAATTGCAGAGACCATCTCCACCCATGCAAGTTGATTCAGATTCACTGTCAATCGGTAGTGCAAGTATGATTTCTCAAGATGTCGATGGCAGAAGTTTATCATTTACAAAGAGAAACGGGCTCTCGTCCAGATCCCCTTCAGTATTGTTTTCTCTTTCTCCAACAATCTTCTCCAGCTTGTTTTGTTCGAGATTATACCTCTCCTCTCTATACAGGCAAGGTGGATAAATTGGAAAATGGACTTGTTTTGTTTGGTTACATTACTGGTCTTTATTCTGCCTTATTACCATTGATTGCTATTTGATGCTCCGCCATAATGGAGTAGGCAAAGAACGAACAACATTGGGAGAAATCGTGTTCCTATTGGATTTTCTCTATGCATTTTGGCACACGGGCATTCACTTTCCTATGCCTTCACCAGACAAAGGTTTTTCACAATACCTCAACTATTCAGCAGATTTGGAGTAATAGGTGTCACAGTTATGGCTGTGTTTTCTGGTTTTGGAGCAGTAAAGTTACCCTACAACTATTAGGGAAATGTATCCAAGAACTTGTTGCAGCGGGATCCGTACCTGGTATTTACAATTTATTTTCTCATATTGATAAGGATGGAAACACTTACCGAGATTGCCACTTCTTTTGAGCCAGAAAGGCAAACAGAAACACATCAAGCTGAAATTTCAAGACCAGTTAGAAAGACAAGAGCTTCATCTAAGAAGCCCTGAAGTTATTTACAAATGTGAAGATCCAGGATTTGAGGGTAGAGAAGCGACAAAATCTCCTTCAGTAAACAGATTATGGATTAGTTTATCAAGTCTGAAGGCTATTTTTGGAAAGACAAGTCAAAAGGAGTTTCTTTGGCTAAGTTTTGGTCATTTTTGAAGGCAGAGTATTAGGGATGAATAGACAGCTCATCAAATTCGAATTTGTAATCTTCATGATGTCAAACGGAGGAGCCTTGGAAGGCTAGTCATCACTTCACCAACTGTTCAAACATATATTGGACCAGCACATGAAGATCACCCTCATTTTGAGGATCTATCTCTACATTTCTGTAAATTAGTTTTCTTTACTGTTTTTAGCAAAACAGATCCATATTTTTTAGGATCTGAGAACATCTTGTAAAAGCTATAAAGATACATTCTGAAGACTAAGATAAGGGTTCGATTTTGAGTTCTAGATGCTATTTTTTTGTAACAAGACACTTTCTTTAATATAGCAGCCATCAAGCTTCTTTCTTTGTTACTGTCAGACCTTCTTTTATCTATCTCTACGATTATGAGTGGAATTAATTCTTTTGTCTCTGTTTAATGACCCTGGTAACTGTCATCTTACTTTTGTTTATCAAGCAAGAATCACAAGCATCCTTGGCTGGTTTGTTAACCCATCATATATATATGGTTTTATATATGTTCTGGTTGATTGATTAGTTTTCTCATCCACCTATTATTCAAACCTATCTGACAATAGCTCTTGAAGGCCTTGTGTAGCATGATTATAGTTAAGACTGTCTTGAGAATATACCTTAGAGTTTCAGATATTCATCTTGATCCAAAACCCCAACACATTATTGAGAAAATAGTTCCTAAAAAGATTGAGTTACCAGGCATCTCTGACTTACAGCCTAGGAGAGTTTCCTGGAGTGATAACAAATTGGCGCCATTGTCGGGGAGAGGAGATTGAAGCTCAGCTTCCCCGGGAGACGACATAGATCTGATCTTTGATGATAGACAAAGGTTAGACACTACTTGGTTGTAATCTTCTATCTGGCGACTCCACGATTAAAGACTCCACTGGGGAGGATCCGGTTGACAAAAGATGAAGGAGTTAAATTTCAAATCCAGGTACCAGTTCATTAGTTTGCTTTGTGAACTGTTGTATTTCTTTATCAGCTCCTTTATACTTTTTCCTTCACATGTTAAAAGAATTATCCTTTGTTTCGTATACTCTAAAGATTATCAGCCATCTTTTATAAGTCCATATTTAGAAGAGGAAAGATTGCACCCTCCTTATGTTGTTGACGTTGATCCTATTTCTTTCCCTCAGCCTGTCCATAAAGATGAGCATTGCATACAAATCTCTCTCGAAACTGATCAGCCTTGTAACCATGAGAATGATGAATTTGAATCTAAATCATCTCAAATTTCATTACTTTCACCTATTCCTCCTAAACCTTGTTTTCAGCCCACAGAATTTCAGTCTAAGATTAGACAAAGGGTGTTTAAACCTCTCAAGCTACCAGCTCATCTTCATCCTTATCCTCCATATTTTGTTGAGTACCTTCCTCATTTTACCGGAGAGAGTCATGTTTCAGCTGGAAAACATTTGGAGGCTTTTGAAAATTTTATTGATAATCTGGAAATTGTTCATGAAGATATTGTTATGAGATTATTTTCTAAATCTATGACTAGAGAGGTTGCTTTATGGTTTAGACTTTTGGAACCTGGATCAATCGGTTCATGGAATGATTTCTATTATGTTATTTCAAAACATTGGGGTGAGAATAAATGTCTTGATCAGTACCTTAACGATTTTTGTACTTTGAAGAGAGAGAAGGAAAAATCTTTGACTGTTTTCAACAGAAGATTCCATAGGACATATTATGACATCCCATTGGAGATTCAGCCTACTGAGATCGTTGCCATGGTATATTATCTGATGGCTCAGCATAATGTACTTGTCCTTCTCTTGTTAGAAAGAAAATCTTCATCATTAGGGAACTTGTTCGAAGACGCTCAAGAGGTGGAGGAGAATATCCATGCTTCCAGGAGGATCCGACAGCGGGTTGACTTTGACAATCTGCTTGCACATGAGAAAAAACAATGTCAGTATGGTTCAGATTTTGAGCAGGAAGGTAATGAGTGTGAAGCAGATTTAGAACAACAGAAAGCATACGAGCTTATTTCAGATTCAGATCTGAATTCGTCAACATTGGCAAAAATTTTTAGAGACAGGGAACAAGAAGGTGATCAGTTTTCCAGAAAAGGAACAGCCATGGTTGAGCAGGAGAGAAATGAGGTTGGAGCAGATTTGGGACAACAACCAACATGTAAGTTCAATTCAGTTTCAGGGTCAGACTTTTCAATATTCGTTGAGTGTTCCAGAGACAGGTATGCATGTGAAGCTTATGATCAGTTTGTAAATCAATAAGAGCCTATGATGACTGTTGATTGTGAAATAAATTATATGTTCTCAGCTGATTCTTATCCATGTGATGGAGATCCTGTTTTGTTATCCTCTTGTGAGCATTATTCTGATAAGGAAGTTGTATTTTTTGATGATCACGAGTTGATCTCAAGAGGACAAGAAGATGATCAGTCTTCTTGTAGAGGAACAGTCATGGCTGAGCAAGAGGCTGCCATAGATGCGCAGCTGTTTCCCGAGGAGCAGCATGTTTCTTACCTTCTTTTCAAGGATCCAGTGGCAGCCTTCATGGAGTTATACTTTTCAGAGGGCTTGAAAGTTTCATATTTCTTCAACTCGCTCATGTTTTCAGGTAAGTATGGTTTCCTGAATAGCTCCTTATCATTGTGGTTCCATGTTCAACATCATTTGTTGATCAGTAATAAAGACAAGGTTTCTTCAGTGTTTAAATTGCTTGGATGGCTTCTATGAAAATCAACATTCACCTAACAAATGATAGAGTTGGTTAGTGTAGGAGTAGGAAATAAGCTTGTTGCCCGAGCATTTCCATATTGCAGCAGAAATAGTAGTTAACATTGGTTGAATAAAGGAAGGTTTTCAAGCTTTTTGGCACAGGATTTGAAAGTTTTCAAAGGTTGGTTTCACAGGCTAATTGACTCCATGCCCAATGGAATACTAGAGTTTAAGTTATGTTTGAGTTTTCTCTAGGAAAGGCATCAGATCTGGAATTCTTGAAACTTCACTGGGAGGATTCCATCCCCGAGTAGGAGCCAGATGTTATCTCCTAAAATTACACTGCTAAGTTTTCAAATTTTAGGTGATAGGAATGAGTCAAAACAATTCATTTCTAAATTTTTTAGAGTACATTAGATGGCCTATTGTTGATATGCCAAATCGAAAAAAATTATTACTCTGGGTCTTGGTTTCCAAAATTTGAAATTACAGGTTTCGGCGGTTAAGGAGGCTAATCAAAAGGGCGCTTAACTACCGAAAGTTAACCTTTTCGGTGGATAGGAGGCGGGTGTGAAAACATTCTTAACCACCAAAATCCCTCTTATGTTTAAAATTTAAAATCATCGTGCTCTTGCACGCGTCGAATGTCCATGTTTATTCAAAAGGGATGAGTTGTGATTTTTATTCAAGAGATATTTGCTTGAATTCTGCATGAAAAGGACGCGTGGAGGATTTGGTTAATCTAGCGCAGCTCACAAGGTAAAGTCTAGGGTGTTGATGTGGATGACTATCATTACACATGCCAAGTGCCCGAGATTACAAAGATTCAAACTGCAAAATTATAGCCATGCGCTCAGCCAAGTCAAACAATTCCAACTAAGCCACGATCTAAGGAGATTTGCATCGAGCTGCAGGGTTTTTGCAAAAGTTTGTTGACAGTCGATCGATGGCTCTTTCTTTTTTCTGAAGGTATTCCAAGAAAAGAGAAAGGAGGCATTCATGCCAACAATACTTACCCTGTTGATTTCATATCGATTAATCTATAGATCCAAACAACTGTAATCGATACAAGCTATAGGAATGGAAGGAATAAGCTGATGTTTCTGGGTTCTTCTTGTATTTATCCAAAGTTTTCCCCACAACGTATCACAGAGGAGGAATTTTTTACTGGTCCTCTGGAGCTCACTAACAAGTGCCAAAGTTTCTGGAGCAAAAGAGGCGTTTGTTTGGGGAACCGGTTCACCTCTGCGTGAATTTCTTCATGTGGATGATCTAGCAGACGCAATGGTGTTTCTGATGGATAAATATAGTGAGTTTCCCCATATTAATAGGGAGAGTGGAATTGAAGTGAAAACCAAAAAAACCTCGCAGAACTTGTCAAGGAAAGAACCCTACCAAACCAGATGGAACCCCTTGAAAACTAATGGATAGGCCTCTGGTTCCCTAATCGCAGACTTTCTTTTGAAGATCTGGATTTACACAATGTTCGGATAAATAGTGATGATCCAGTGCTCGTTGAGCGCATAATGCAACATTTGGCAGCTACAACTGCCATGGGCAGGGCACGACGATTCACCAGGAGAGAAACTTCACATGACAGGGCTTCTGCTCAGGGTCACTCGTAAATTTTGTTGTTTTCATCTCAATGTGCCTTCCCTTCCAGATCACACATCTGTTGAAGGTGGGAATTCTCCCAACATCGACTGTGGCCAGTCCTATTACACCTCGTGCAGCTGTTGAGGAAGAACAATTGCAGAGACCATCTCCACCCATCCAAGTTGATTCGGATTCACTGTCAATCGGTAGTGCAAGCATGATTTCTCAAGATGTTGATGGCAGAAGTTTATCATTTACAAAGAGAAACGGGCTCTCGTCCAGATCCCCTTCAGTATTGTTTTTGCTTTCTCCTGCAATATTCTCCAGCTCATTCTGTTCGAGATTATACCTCTCCTCTCTATACAGGCAAGGTGGATAAATTGGAAAATGGACTTGTTTTGTTTGGTTACATTACTGGTCTTTTTTTTGCCTTATTACCATTGATTTCTATTTGATGCTCTGCCATAACGGAGTAGGCAAAGAACGAACAACATTGGGAGCAATCTTGTTCCTATTGGCTTTTCTCTATGCATTTTGGCACACGGGCATTCACTTTCCTATGCCTTCACCAGACAAAGGTTTTTCACAATACCTCAACTACTCAGCAGATTTGGAGTAATAGGTGTCACAGTTATGGCTGTGTTTTCTGGTTTTGGAGCAGTAAAGTTACCCTACAACTATTAGGGAAATGTCTCCAAGAACTTGCTGCAGCAGGAGCCGTACCTGGTATTTACAGTTTCTTTTCTCATATTGATAAGGCTGGAAACACTTACCGAGATTGCCACTTCTTTTGAGCCAGAAAGGCAAACAGAAACACATCAAGCTGAAATTTCAAGACCAGTTAGAAAGACAAGAGCTTCATCTAAGAAGCCCTGAAGTTATTTACAAATGTGCAGATCCAGGATTCGAGGGTAGAGAAACGACAAAATATCTTTTAGTAAACAGATTATGGATTAGTTTATCAAGTCTGAAGGCTATTTTTGGAAAGACAAGTCAAAAGGAGTTTCTTTGGCTAAGTTTTGGTCATTTTTGAAGGCAGAGTATTAGGGATGAATAGACAGCTCATCAAATTCGAATTTGTAATCTTCATGATGTCAAACGGAGGAGCCTTGGAAGGCTAGTCATCACTTCACCAACTGTTCAAACATATATTGGACCAGCACATGAAGATCACCCTCATTTTGAGGATCTATCTCTACATTTTTGTAAATTAGTTTTCTTTTCTGTTTTTAGCAAAACAGATCCATATTTTTTAGGATCTGAGAACATCTTGTAAAAGATATAAAGCTACATTCTGAACACTAAGATAAGGGTTCGATTTTGAGTTCTAGATGCTACTGTTTTGTAACAAGACACTTTCTTTAATATAGCATCCAACAAGCTTCTTTCTTTGTTACTGTCAGACCTTCTTTTATCTATCTCTATGCTTATGAGTGGAATTAATTATTTTGTCTTTGTTTAATGACCCTGGTAACTGTCATCTTACTTTTGGTTATTAAGAAAGAATCACAAGCATCCTTGGCTGGTTTGTTAACCCATCATATATATATGGTTTTATATATGTTCTGGTTGATTGATTAGTTTTCTCATCCACCTGTTATTCAAACCTATCTGACAATAGCTCTTGAAGGCCTTGTGTAGCATGATTATAGTTAAGACTGTCTTGAGAATATAACTCAGAGTTTCAGATATTCATCTTGATCCAAAACCCCAACACATTATTGAGAAAATAGTTCCTAAAAAGATTGAGTTACCAGGCATCTCTGACTTACAGCCTAGGAGAGTTTCCTGGAGTGATAACACATTCAACTTGGGAAAATCCTTTGGAAACTAACCGATATTTGTGTCTTTCAACACTTCCATATGATGCATACTTAGTTCTATAGACCCATTTACATCTGACAAGTTTTCTTCCACTTGGAAGAGGTACAAGATCCCAAGTATCGTTGGTCATTAAAGAACAATATTCTTCATTCATTGTTGTATCCCAATCTGGATGACCTGAAGCTTCTACAAATGTCTCTGGATCATGAGTCTATGAAACTTGAGCCAAAAGAGAAGAGTCTTGCTAGAACTTTGAACATTTCCAACGCTGATTTGAAGGATCGCCGACAAGATCACCAACTGCTTCTCGTGTTGAACGGACCCATCTAGGAAGTTGTGGAGCTAGTGTTGGTTCAGGTTCAAAGGACTCATCTGGAGGAAAGTGAGCAGGCGAAGGTGGATTTTCATCCTCATTGTCATCCTCTGAAGAAGAAACCAGAATAGGAACAGAAGAAGGCACAAACATCGAAGATGGATCGCAAGCCGAAGAAGGCACGATCGTTGAATTAGGTTTGCAGGCCAAGCGATTTTCATTAAATTTAGCATATCTTCTAATAATAATTTCATTACAGTGTGGTTGAATAAGTCTATAACCTTTGACATCTTCAGAATAACTAAAAAGTATACACTTTTGACTTTTAGGCTGCAATGCTTTCCTTTTCTCATCAGGAATGTGAACCCATGCTATACTGCCAAATACATGGAAGTGACTTACATTTGGTTTAATTTTAGTACAATATTCTTACGGTTTTATATTTTTAAGAGCCTTTGTGGGAGTGTGATTTACTATGTAATTTCCACAGTTGATTGCTTCTGCCCAATACTTTAGACTCAATCCCTTAGATTGGATCATACAATTAGGCATTTCTTTTAATGTGTGGTTCTTTCTCTCAGCAACACATTTTGTTGTGGTGTATATGGAACGGTGTGTTGCATTTGGATGCCCTGTGTAGTGCAGTAACTTGTAAAATTATTGTTCACATATTCTCCTCCATTATCTGTTCTTAACTTTTGAATTTGATGTCTAGATTTGTTTTCTATAAGGGCCTTGTAGGACAAAAACTTGTCAAAAACTTCTCTCTTAAGTTTTAAGAAGTAAACCCATGTACGTATGGAAGATTGATCAATGAAAGTTAAGAAATACTTGCACATGGAAAAAAAAGGAGATTAAAGTGAACCACATAAATCATTGTGAACAAGTTGCAAAGGGATCGAGGTGTGCCAAGAGGCACGTTTGTCAAAATTGTCCTGGTGATGTTTGCCAAGAACACAACCAGCACAAACACCATCTCTACATGAAACAAGAGGAAGACTAGTCACCATCTTTTGATTACATAGTTGTTGCAAGGAGTGATAGTTTAGATGACCAAACTGCTCATGCCAAATTTTGATCAAGTCATCGCTATGAGCAACAAAAACTGATGAAAACTATGATGACCCAAAGTTTTCAAACTTGTACAACTTGGTAATATCATCAACAATTCCACTTGCAAGAACATGAATATGATCTTTTAGATCCTCTTGCATGGCATAAAAGGTAGATACAAACACAGAATATGCACTACCTAGCATAGAAAGAATAAGATAGATGCAACTATCTTATTCTATCTTTATCTTACATTCTTCACATAAAGTTCTGAGTGCTTTAAACTTAGATAGACAGTCTTCAATGCAAGAAAAATCATTTGGACTTAAATTCAATACTTTATTTTCTAACTGTTGTGCTCAAATAATATTGTGTTTTCCAAACACAGATTCAATCTTGTCCCAAGCTTCTTTGGGTTGATCAATTGATTGAAGGTGGAACCTTCAATCAGGAGATATGGACATTCTGATTAATCCACGTGCTTCATCATTCCTATTATCCAATTTAACTTTATTATCATCATCAGTGGGTGTTGTTTCCTTTCCCAAGGTAATCCGGTACAAGCCTTTACTTCTTAATAAATCCTTGATCCGGATTATTTTTGACACGAAATGAGATCGGAGATATAATAAAGAAATGCATAGAGATATCACAGATATTCAATAATATAATAGAAATGTATCAGAGATGCAACCATAAACACATATATACAATAATACACGATTTCTATTAATGAAAGAAATGTATAGAGACTGTAAAAATACAGAGTGAAAGACTCGCTAGAATGGTGGCAGCTTATCTCTGAGAAGAGATGTGACAGCTACTCGCATTCGCAAGAAGATGATTACAATGAGTCTTTGAAGGCTTTTTTACAATAAATAGGAATGCCAAAAACCTAACCCTAGGAGATGAAGCACCAAAAGTCATGTGGGCCCCATTCGGGTAAGTTAGTACATCAACTTCTCGGGTCGTAACTTTTGCATACGATCTCCGTTTTAGGCATATGATAGCTCGTTGGAAAGGTATCATCGAGGAGATTCATTTTGGGGGCTCAATCATGCCTTTAGTTATCATTGAGAACCTCAATCTTGAAAAACCTTCATTTAGGCCCTCAAAATGGCCCCGGAAGTTAAAACCTGCTAAAAATAGTAAATTGCCAAAATTGCCAGAAAACTATTTTGTGCTAGTCGAAAAAGGTGGGTGGCCACCGATATCCACCTAGATCAATCCTCCATATGGGATTTCCATTAGAAGTAGTTGGTGTTGGTAAGAAAGAGATTACTTGTAGAATCCATATTAAATATGCAGATAATATGGATTTAAAAACTGAAACTGATGATTTGGATGGAAATATCTCAAAAATTTAGTCGGTTTAAAAAAAAAAACGGCACTGAAAACGGACTTAGGATGTGAGAGTTATGCCCTTTTAAAAAAAAAACATAAATGGTAACCAAAGGACCACGTGGTGGTGTAAGTTGCTTTATGAAGTGACCCACTTTTATAAAGAAAAGTAGGGATCACTTTTACAATGAAGTTACTTTATAAAAGAAAAGATGCATGCAAAATAAATAACTCTAAGATAAAATATTAAAGCTACTTATAGTGATTCACTTTTATACTTGAAGTGAAATACACTTTACAATTTTATCATGAACTTTTTCAAAAAAAGTAGAGAGACTTGAACTCAAGACCTCTTACTTAATAAGACAACTTTTAACCAAATGTTCTAGCAAAACATATTTTATTTTTTAGGAAGATGATTGTTGTTGTTTTTGTTGGAGAGCGTGCTAAAAAAAAACTCTTTTCACACGAGAAAAAAAATTTCGCTTCTCGATGACAACAAGAGTTAAATCTTGGTTAGCTTCCCCGGAAGATGCACATTTTCCTATCTGTTTTTTATTTACCGAGATCACACAGGGAACGGGGCAAAGAGAATAAGCATATATAAAAGAGTAGAAACCCGTAAATAAATAATACAAAGCCGAAATAAAACCAAAATGATACTCTGCAAAAATTTAAAAAATGTGTATTTAGGCTTTATACCTCTGGATCTAACTGAAATGGTTGTATATTGGGTAAACGGAAACCTTTTCGAGTGAAACGAAAAGTGTTCCTGATTGAAATGAGCACTCTGGACGTGAAGGAATAGTTACCTTATCCCATTATTGTACTAAAATGACATAAAATGGATATGAGACAACTCATCTTCACGATCTCGATTTACAACAGGAGTGGGTCTTCAAACATGATCCGATACCATGTTCAACAACATAGGTATTCCAATAGAGGAAGAACACCTTTAGTAAACAATCACACAACCAAATCAAAGATAAACACACCGATGTTTTGACGTGGTGAAACCCCTACGGGGAAACATCCACATCCCCAACCAACGCAACCACTTGGAGCAGTTTATTAATGCAAAAGAAAAAGATTACAGAGAGATTTTACAAGATAGTTTCTCACAATCAATCATCAGAAAATGACCCTCCATGCTATTTAAATAGAGATCATGTACCAACTGGGTGTTAAGCCACTGATCAATGGCTATTAAGATCAAGGAGAATATGAACTGTCAGATCACTCTATGTCGGGAACACATCATGATCGTCAGATTTCCTAACTACAAATGCATACTAATGCATACTAAAGAAACACACAAAGAAACACATTTTTACCTAATGACACATTAAACCAAGTAGATCTTAACTAACTCCTAAGTGTCTAAATATCCTAACATCGATAGCTTCCCATACAATTTGTTTTCTCTTAGAAACTATAGAACCAATCTCAAGTGTTCATCATGCTCTTATTTTGTCTGAGAATAAATCAGTATATCATCAATGAATAATTGAATGAACTTGTCCAAGTATTCATGGAATACTCCATTCATCAAACTCATGAATACTCCTGGGGCATTCGTCAGTCCAAACGGTAAAACAATAAACTCATAGTGTCTGAATCTTGTCTTAAATGCGGTCTTAGGGATATCTTCTTCCTTAATCCATAACTGATGATACCCCGATCTCAAGTCGATATTTGAAAACACAGTTCCTCCTTTCATATGATCAAATAAATCATCTATTATTGACAATGGATATTGTTTCTTGATCGTCTCTTTGTTCAATTGACGATAATCAATACAAAGTCTCCACAATCCATCCTTCTTTCTCTCAAAAATAACTTTCACACCTCATGGTGAAACACTTGGACGTATAAGTACCAAGTCTAACAATTCCTTCAGTTTCATTTTCAACTCCTGTAATTCATGCGTTGAAATTCGATATGGAATTCTTCTAATCATTTATGTTCCAGGTTTCAAATCTATGGTAAACAACAATTCTCTTTCTGGTGGAAAACCTAGTAATTCTTCAGGAAAAACATCGACAAACTATTATACTACATCAAGGTTTTCTAATCCTTTTGCCTCGCCCTTTTCGTTTAGCGCTAATATTTCATATATATTGCATCCCTTACGCATACTCTTATGTAGTTGTAGGGAAGAAATAAACATCAAGGGAACTCCTTGGTTTCTTCCTACAATCACTCTACCCTGTCCCAAATCATCCATCAAACTTAATCGGTTTGTCTTACAGTTAAGTATCACATCATGTGATTCCCACCAGTCCATACCAATCACTATGTCATAATATCCTAAGATCATTATTTATAGGTTGGCCTTCATTACAAAATCACCCAAGTTAATGCTACAGTCCATAACCTTTCCTCCAACTTTATGTTGGCACCCGATGCCATTTCTATGTATCTGAACTCCTCCTGCTCAACTGCCTTTACCTTATTTCCCTTAAGCACTGCACTAGAAATAAAGCTCTTTGTAGCACATGGATCTACCAAAATACTAAGAGTTTGATCGAAGATCATACCTGACATCTCGAGCATAGTGGACTGGTTCTCGACCTGACAATTGTTCACCGCTGCATGTATCCAGTGGGCCTTGCCCAAATCTCCAAATGTAGTGGGTCTAGATGATCCAACCGCTTTGGCCTTCTCTATCGAAAAATATCACCAGTAATGTGGCTCTCCACATGTCCAACATCTAGTCTTCGGTCCAATTCTCTTGGTCCCTGAAGTAGAAGTTGTTGGCCTAGAAGTCTGTGATCCTAGTCTGTTATGCTGAACATGCCTAAAATGATGATGTTTTTATGAACGACATTATTTTTGTTGTTGTGGTTCTCTATAATGAGTCCTCTACTAGGAATTCTACCATCGTGGTGTCGAGAACATAGGTCATATGAACATATATCAATGCCCAAAAGTCTGTCTGGTTGGTGTCTGATGTTGTTGTGCTCCGGATGTCATCTGTCCAGTTGATCTAGAAGGATTCATGCCCTGACCCCCACTGTTAATATCCTCCTCAGCTATGAGGGCCTTCTGAACTGCATCGTGCAATGTCTTAGGAATTAGGATCCTCACCTTTGCATGAATGTTGAATTTAAGGCCGAACAAAAAATTGTTGACCTTTAACTTCTTCATGTTTAGATGTGGAGCATACTTAAGTAGCTCCATGAACTTGGCATCATACTCTAACACCATATGACTACCCTGTCTTAAGGCATTGAAATCATTAATCTAACGCTCAATGAATTCATCTGACAAGTACCTCTCCCAGAATTGTTCCTCGAACAATTCCCATGACATTTCTTCAACGACCATGTTTAGTTGAGGTAAGAGTGTCTTCCACCAAAGTAGAGCATTTAATTTCAGTTGGAAGACCTCCATGCAGACCTTCATGTCGGAGGTGTAATCATGAAGTGTGAATCACATCGCCATGTTCTCCAACCATGCCTCGGTGGCTAAGTTGTACGTGGCACCCTAGAACTCGGGAAACTTCACCTTCTCAAATTATCTATGTATAATACTACTACCAACCAGTGCGCATTTTGATCCCTCATTGGGCACATACGCTCTTCCCTCATCTTGATCCAGGTGGTTGATCAACGCCTCTGAAATCCTCTAAGAATCTCATAATACCTACCACATCCCCCACAACAACATGCTCTTGCTTAGTATTTTTTTCATCTCCCTAGGGGTTAGACCCCTTTGGTGTGGATACTATCAGAGGTGTCACACCTCTTCCTCCAACACCATGTTGTCTGCTTCCCCTAGTCCTCTAACCATGATTACTTGCATGGACAATTTCAAAATTAATTAGTGATACTTCTTTAATCATTTATTTAATAAAGTGGAAGGCGTAACAATCCAATGTTGCATGGTTGAGCCTTCTCTGATACCATATGTAATAACCCCTATCTAAAAATGACATTAGTAGTCAGATAGACGAACCATAGTAAAAAACAAATGGCCTCTATATATTTTTCTTAATGTATTCCAACATGATTAATGATGTCTGAATGCAATCAAATACTAACAACAATAGCAATAAAGAAATATATAATTTTTGTACAAAAAGAACACCACCCAATAACATATCTCTAATAAATGGAATAACACTTATTCTAATAAATCTAACGAAACATTACAAAATTTTAAATAAAGATATATTCTATATCAAGAAAGTATGCTCTTCCTTTATATTTCAACATCATTACGATGATAATAAAAAGTTGTTAGTCTCATTCACCAAGTCTATCTTCTAACAAGTACTTATTATTATTTAATTTATTAAAACACTAATCATAAGTAACTTCAAGATAAAGAATCAATTGTAACTAATTTAAAAGTATCTATCAATTTAATAATTAACTATTAAATCTCTATTAATAATCTAAATCCTACTAATAAGTTCTTTTTTTTTTTTGGTTTTTCCCCAATTTACTTTTATACCAATACTCTCTCTCCAAACCATATTTATGAACAAAATTAATGTGGCAACTTGCTTCACTACACTCTATATAAATCTAACTATTATCTTGTTATTTTAAAATTACACAACGAATGGAATAGATCATTGTTTATCTATATTTATTTATTTATTTAAGTTTTACTATCTTAAAATTTCCTTAACATTATGACGATCACTTCATGATCTAAATTAATCGTATGAAATGTGCCTAGCTATTCTACTTTAGATGAAAACTATCTGATTCGTTGAATCTATGCCACCTAAAATCCACTATTGTGCTCCAAAAATTAACTCTTGGAGAACTACGTGATCAAGTAGAGGTTAAGACTATGATTAAGGTTTAGACACTATGTTATATCATCTTAACAAGTGAGACTGACAGCCGACCAAATTTACAATGAAAACGGATGTAATTATCAGTTAATATTACAAGTCATCAAGCATCAAGTACAAGTTATCAGAAGTCCAAGTGTAAGGCCCAGCAATGGTATAACACATGTCAAGTGCCAAAGAGGATCCCATGCCAAAGTTTGAGTAAGGATCTTGATAGTGTGCTCTAGTCATCGATGAAGAATTGTGAGCTCCCCTTCACGCACCTTCTATCGACGGGTAGAATTTCGTTTTCTAAACAAAAACTTAAGTTGAATTAATACTGAGGTAGAGTCATTGAAATGTGTTACACCTTGTTTGAAATACCCACCCAAGATATATTTCTTCTGATACACAGCTCTTAAGGTAGTTTCTTAACTCCTGAGTAACAATAGTTAAACACAGAATTCAAGACAATTCTTTCATAAATCTCTTTGCATAAAAATATTATCCAAAGAACTTAAATAAGGATTCTCTTACTTAAGCTCTATTTGCATCCAGATTCAGTTGGTTTATTAGTCTAAAGACGCTATTAGTTTAAATTCAGATGAAAAATCAAATTTATTTTTTTATTTAATTTGATTTTACAAAAAACTCTAGGGTATAGGATCTAGATCATAACTTATCGGTGAATCAAAATCAACTATCTAACAAATGGTTTGCACGTCATCAACTCAATCTTATGTAATCTAAATACTAAATTTCAACTACAAATTACAATTCGTTCGTCGACTATTCGATAAAATGAAAATGGTGATTAAATTTTTAACAACAGATTTACATTCCATAAACATTGATCCTAGAATGGATAAAGCACATAATTAACCAAAGAAAATAATACACTCCACCATTATGATTTTAACAGGTGAATCACTCAGGATCAAGGTTACAGGAACACGATACAGTAAGAAAATAAATAAAGTTAATTCATTAGTTAATTTTTGTTCCGCTTCTATTCAAAGAAAATCAATCCATAACTCCTTTACAAATGTACATTGGTACCAACCAACCCTTTTATAATTATATGCACCATTTCAATACTGAATGTTATTGTCATTCCATCAGTTCTCTTAATTTCTTTTTCAAATACACACAAAAGTTTTATAAATCGAGATTCTATTCCAATTACTAATCTCTCACATTATCACAATAGTGTATATAGACAAGTCTGAACATGATTTTTTTATCATCTAAATAAGAGCTTGATTCTAATAAATTGATCCAATACTGTGCAATCATCAAGAGCATAAAATTTGATATAAAAACCCTAGCATAGCAAGGTTCTGTTATACATATTTTCTTTGCATCAATGTAGTTTTAAACTACATAAATCTTAATACATTAAATATTATTGTTCTTTCAATTTCAGTTCTATACATTAACTTCTCCTTGAAATAAACATGTATTGTACAGTTTTAAAGCTTCAAATCAAACCCTCAATATCACATCAACGAGCTTCAAATCAAAACCTCAATATCACATCAACGAACTATAGACATAATTCAACTTTCTAGAATGATGACTTATTTAACACTAAAACTTAAGAATGAAATCTATCATAATTTACAATCAGAAATATATTCAACCATAATAGCAAGGTATTCTATTTAACTATGAAAGAAAAGTTGATCTCTACTTCTGAACATTCACTTTTTCCTTCTCCTTGGCTTTCCAATCCCAAGACTTCACTAGTACCTCCCAGCCAACACTAAGGGTACTCTTCTTCCCCCTTAGCCCCCCGAGCCACAAAGGGGCCACACACACAAACCATAAAACAATATCTCCCAAGATTTCCTCGCAAGGAAGAGCTTCCACTCTTTACACAAGCTTGGAGTCCCAACTCTCACAAGTAAAAACTCAGTCCAACCAAATTTTGGCAACATAACATTACTAAGAAAAGTGATGTCATTTCCCTTCTTTTCCATTTGTTTTATATAAATTTCCCCAATTACACATGTCCTCATGCACATTTAATTAAATTTTTAATTATTTTATTAGTGATTATTCTCACACACACTTGTCACACTCTCCCCAAGTTGCACAAGTAATTCCCCTTTTTATTTTTAATTAAAAATCCAATTTCCCTCACATTCCCCAATATTTTCCTATTTTTTCTCTTAGTTATCCCTTTGTTCCCCAAATTTTCATTTAATGAATGTCTCCTAATTAGATCTTAGTTAGAGTTGGATTATGAGTCTTCTTCTAGTTAGACTAGTGGTAGGTTGACTCAAGATTCTATTCCATGTGTACTCCTATTCTCTCACATTATTATTTATTATATTTTTAAAAATCCATTTTATTAATTTTATGCACACATGTGCATTTTATCCAACCTTTATATTTTATTCCCCTTTTTCCGAAAGTTTGATTATATTCTCAAATATTTTAACTTATGTCATAATTCATTTAGTACTTTATTTAAATTTAGACTCGGACTTAGTCTTAGACTTGGGCTTAGAATTTTGTTAAGATTTATAATTAATTATTTATTGTTTAATTAATTATTTTATTCTAACAAGGTCTAATCATTTCAATGTTTTCTAGGCCACCTAGATTTATTGACTCGAGTTTTAATTACGCGGCATGCCCTTCAAGATGCACCTTCGTCATACAAGGGTGCCACTCACCTTAGAATAATTTTGGAATTTTGTCCGACCCTTAGAGTCAACACTCCATTCGATCGACCTTGTGAGAGACTAAGGGCTTCTAAGGAATAATGATTTCTCCTTATTGCACACCCTTTAGATTTATTCATGAGTGACTCTATCAGTCCTCCCTCACGACATCGTGGAAATCTAGAAATAGGTAATCGTTAACCTATAGTTTAGGCCATGACGGGAGTGATAGTAGGCTGTGACAAGGACGTTGCCACACCTCTCCCTCAAATTTCTGGTTTCTGTGCATGCCCTCCTTACTCCTTATGTGAGTCGGATTAGCAAGCATTATCAAGCTTGCATCCAATGACAAGAATAGTTTCAATAATCCATATACATAAATCATACTGTAATCAATCATATGTCACATGTGTGTAAAATGAAATACTCAAACAAATACAATCCACTCCCTAACTCAATCCAGAGTCCAAGGAATTTCATTGATGCCATCAACATCCATAACCTATCATGTGTTATGCACTCTCAGGAAAACTTGTCGATAGCATCTGCCAATACATATACTTAAAAATAACAATAATTCACAACACATCATCATCATCATATATAACCCATAATCAAAACAAAATCATAATGTACCATAACCGGATCACTTGCACACAAGTGTCCTCAAATAATAAGTCAATAAAAGTGTGCTCAGTATAACTAGATGTTACAATTATGGTGGGGATGTTACATTCCCCCTCCCCTACAATTTTTCACCATCCTTGGTCCACACCATTCCAATATACATATATAAAAATTTACATCACAATACTTAGAAAAACAATTTTTTCATTTTCACAACTCTAGCAATAGTTTCAAGCATAATCTTTTGTTCCTTGCAACTTATCGACCCAAGGAATGCAATGTTTGTTTATCAGGGATAATCCAAGGGATGTACCATGTTTTTATTAGGATTAACCCAAGGAATGAGACATTTGTTTATTAGGTTCCCTAATGCAGTTGTCTGGGACTTTGAGATGTGGTTCCAGAACTCTAGCTTCTCAAAATGGAGTCTTGCATTATGTTTTCTTCAAAATTGCCAAAACTTTGCAGGTATTTTTCCCACATGTTTTATTCATCCTCCCATGTAGCATATTTATGATAGTAGCAGGTCAATTGAACCTTTACCAACCCTATGGAATTGTTCCTGAGCACTTTGACTTCCCAGTCTAGAATGCGTACTGGTTCCACTCGGAAATCCCCTTCGTGCTCCACTTGGATCACATTCCAACCAATTATGTGGTTAGGTTCAAGCACATATTTATTTAATAATGACACATGAAATACATCATGCACTCTCATATGTAGGAAATTATATCTTGTATTTTATTGGCTCTATATTTTCTAATATTTCAAAAGGTTCACAATATCTTGCTTCCAACTTCAGGAAACTTCCTAATCTTAGTGAAATTTTTTCCTTTACTTTTAAAAACAAATGTTCAACCACTTTGAAATATCTAAACACTTTGTTCTTATATGCATACATTTTCTTCCTATCCTGGGCATCCTTTAAATTCTACTTGATCTTTATCATTTGCTCTTCCATTTCCTTCAACAAATCTGGCCTAACAACTACTCTGTCTATTGGATTATCCCAACTCATTGGTCTGTTACACTTCCTTCCATATAATGCTTCAAATGGAATCATTTTTAATGAGGCCTAATACCCATTATTTTAATAAAATTCCACTAAGTGGATTTAATCCTCCCACTTTGATGTTTGATCCATCACATACATTCTAAGCATGTCCTCAATTATTATTTTAGTCCTCTATGTTTTCCCATCGGACTCTGCGTGATACGATGTACCAAGATTTAAATTTTCCCAAATACTTTGAACAAACCCTTCCAAAAACTGGAACTAAACTTTGGATCTCTATCTAAAATGATTTCTTTAGGCATCCCATGTATCCTGGATACTTCTTTCATATAAAATTCTGCAATATTTGCTTCCTTGTGTGTTGTCTTCACTGGAATGAAATTTGTTGCCTTAGTAAATTTTTCCACCACCAACATGATGGAATCATGTTGTTTCACTATTCTGGGAATATTTGTAATAAAATCAACTATAAACACTTCCCACTTCCATTATATAATGGGAAATGAATGAAATAACCTTGTTGGATGCCTATGCTCTATATTTACCTTTTGGCATTCTAGACATCTGGCTATTTAACTAGCCACTTCTTTCTTCATTCCTGGGCAAAATGATTGGCTTCTTACAACTGAAATTGTCTTTTGATATCCATGGTTCCCATCATATGGCACGTTATTCATTTCCTACATTACTTAATTTTTAAACTATATGGAATCAAACACATATACTTTACCTTTGTATATGAGAATTTCATCTTCTTTCAGCTCATAATAGTTTAAATTTCTATTGAAAATTTCCTTGTTGTAATTTTTATTTTATTCTCAAATAATGTGGATCTGAATTTACTGTTGCAATAATTTTATCTTTCAGATAAATCTTGTACATGTTTATGGTTTTAATACACACTTCATGGACTCTCCTATTGAGTGTGTCAACCACTTGATTTCCCTTGCCTTTGATGTGCTTAATTTAAAAGTCATACTCACTAAAAAATTCCATCCATCTAGTTTGTCTGAAATTTAATGTTGGCTATCCAAGAAAAATTTTCATACCACAATGGCATGTCCTTAGCTCAAATTTCTCCCCCAAGGTAATGTCTTCAAATTTTTAATGCATTTAAAATTGTTGTTAACTCCAAGTCATGGGTAGCATAATTCCTCTCATGCTCTTTTAATTTATTGGATTCATAGCATACCACATGATCCTTTTGATTGATAATTCCATCAAGCCCTTCCTTGCATGCATCATTGCACACAAAAAAACATTCATCTGTATATGATATCTCCAATTGATCCAAATGGATCCAGAAAGGAAAAAAAATCAAACTTCTCGGATTCGATCAAAACCAATGCCATTGTGTAGAGCTCGTCGTGTCGATTCCAACAGTATAGTTTTTTCCGAAAATGGACTATGTATGGAAAAGTTATCGCGATTTGAAGTTCATGTCAAACTGGAAAAAATTCAAAGTCAACAGACTGTACTACTAACGTTAGCAGGACATGTGGAAGATGACATTAGCATGACATCGTGATGACATCAGTAGGACACGTGACAACACCAAGACGTGCCACATGGCAGTCATTTTTGGCATTTTTAGAGGATGGTTTGGACCAATAAAAATTTGACACATGGCACTATACATACATGACATGTGGAAGTTCCTACATGATGTGTCCCAATAGAAGGCTGACATGTGGTAGTATAGACGACAACTGGACTACATGGATGCTGACATGGTAGGGTGACTGTGCAGTACGAATGATGATGTGGCACGACACGTGATTGTATGACAGGTGATGTGGTAGGTGACTAAGATGTATGAAAGATGATGTGGCAGATGACTGTATGCTGACTATGTTGGTAACTGTATGGTACGGTCCAATCACAGGGTGAAACATGACCCAATTAGAGGGCGCCACGTGGCACCCCAAATTTTTCCAATGTCGACTAGTTTAAAAAAAGTTGTTCTGGCTTTGGGGGATTCAAACCCATGACCTTTGTGCGAGATAACGTCTTCATTAAAGGTGATAAAAAATCGAGCTACATGGGTTACTTAACACCCATATGGTGGATATTTGTTTTTTTGTAGAGTGGCGCAGATTTGGGGGGATAAGGCATGGTCGACGGGGGCTACCCACGCGACCATAGGCGCTAGACTAGGAGCCAGGGTGGAGGATAAGGTGCCAACATGAGGCCACATGGAACTTCATGAGACCAAGGGCCCAGAAAAAAGGGGCTAGTACACACATTTTTTCCAAGTGGGTTTTTAACCTTAAAATTTGGGTTTTTTAATATTTTATGCTGATTTTTATGGTTTTTTGGCCATATCTTAGTGGATATTGGCCCAAATTGAGTGCCACAAGAGGTGGGTTGTTGGGATTTGAGCCCTCTACCTCATGGATATATAAACCAATACATTATGGAGTTTTAAGCAAGAATCAAGTAGCTTGGATCAAATTGAAGAAGTGTTTGCAAAGGCCAAGTTGTCTTGTGCAATGAAGCCAGAACAATAGTTGAGCTTTGGAGGAAATTTTCGAGAGTTTTAATCCACCTTTTTCAATGTCATATGTTGCATCGGGTTCTTGAGACAAAGAAAAATATAGTTGATTCGGTCAGAGACCTAAATAATGTAATTTTGATGAACATTTTAAGCATTGAATTTTAATAGAGAAGCCTCCCTCACTGAAGACAAAGGCCCAGAGACGTAGGCGACTTTTCTGAACTCTATTATCAACTTTTGGTGTTCAATCTATTTATGGTTTTCTTATTTGTCTTTTCTTCTATTTCTCTTCATTGTTTAAGTTTTTACTGCTTATATATGCACATGCATTGTCAAAAAAGTTCTTGATAAAATTGAAGTCAGAGTGCAAATTGCTAAGCATTGATTTCATATCAAGTGGTGTTAGAGCAGGTTGACTATTGCAGGAATTGTGAATAAACATGGGGAAAATCTTGAAGAGAGATAGAATCCAATAACTCGAGAAGATAAATCAACAGATTCAGTAAGAAAATGTCGAGCTGCAAAGATTAGTGAAAATCCTTGAGGAAGACAGGGAAAGGTTGCGAACAATGGTGTTAGGAATAGAAGAAAGGCCAGTTGGAAGAAGTCCTTCTATTAGAAGCACGATTCATTTCAAGGATGATGTAATTAATCCACTCTATAGGAAATCCAATGAGGAGGATTCATATACTCCTTCTACTCCGGTTGAGGAACAGTCAATAGGAGAGGCCATTGGCACATTTTCCTTGCCAACAGAAAATACTCAATGTACTCAAGCTTCTACTGTAGCTTATCAGGAAGAGGAGTTAGGAAATCAGGATATTGCCGCGTATGAAAAAAATACCAAAGGAATTGGTATGAAAATGTTATCCAAGTTTGGATACAGGAAAGGACAAGGTTGGAAAGCATGGCCAAGGAAGATCTAAGCCTATCGAAGTGTGGGAGAGACCACTCGATGAAGGATTGGGATATGTCGAAGAGTCTACTAATGACAACAATCCAGTGGTTTTATGTACACATTGTCAGAAGTTTGGACACGATGTTGACCATTGTTGGGAGCGACATCCAGAACTGACACCAGTATGGTTCCAAACTTATCAAGGCAAGAAAGAAGCTCGAGCCAGCAGTGACACGAACAATGAGTCATGAAATAAAGGTAAAAATGTTGAAATGTATAAATTTCCTTCACCTACCTTTAATGACGAACATGCTAGGGTCATGTAACTTATAAGAAGAACAATTCCATGCAAATGTTTTGGCAGTCAAAACCATTGTGTTGTAGTATGATGGAAGCAAAAGGTATACGGAAGAAAGATCATGGTGACAAGGAGTACACCAAGACAAAATGATGAAACATTGTAGGTCAAGAATAATCCGCATGCGAACTCATCACAACCAAGACAAGAGTTGGATAAATCCAATGGGGATTGAGATCGGTCTGGGAAAGGCTTCATAAAATTCATCTAAGCATGAAATTCTTGCTCACATTGTCAAAGGAATGGGCATTGTGAAGATAGTTGTTGGAAGCTTCATACAGAGTTAAGATGCTCCAAAAATTATGAAGGGCCAAAGAAGGATGGTGTAGAAGAGCAGAAGAAGGAGGTTGCAGAAGAACAGAAGAAGGATGTTGCAGAAGAGTAGAAGAAGGGCATTGTAGAAGAGCAGAAGAAGGATGTTGCATAAGAGAAAAAGAACGATTGCAAAACTCCATCGGCACGAGATGGGCCATCTTCTTGGAAATGGGAATATTTATGCCCCATATGTAGATATTTCATCGATTCAGTGTCAATCTACTTGATGTAATAAAAGTCATTTGATTTATGTAATCACTTATTGGGTCTAGTTAATATTTTGTTGAGTCTAGGATATTTGTTGTTTACTCAATTGATGTAATGATGTAGTCAATTGATGGAATACCCTTTTGGAGGACCAAAAGGTCTTAGTGGGTAGGTGTGATCCAAACATATCTAGAAAGGAAAAAAAAATTAAGTTCTCATATTTGAATGAAACCAATTCCATTGTGTAGGGTTCATCGTGTCGATTCCGACAGTATATTTTTTTTTTCGAAAATGAAATTTGTATGGAGAATTTATCGTGATCTGAAGTTCAGGTCAAACTGGAAAAATGTCAAAGTCAATAGTATGTACTGTTGACATCAGCAGGACAAGTGGCATATGACGTCAGTAGGACATGTGGCAGCACCAGGACGTGCCACATGGTGGTCATTTTTGGAATTTTTAGGGGTTGATTTGGACCAATAAAAATTTGACATGTGGCACTCTATGGAAATGACATGTGGTAGTATGTATGTTGGAAGCAGACCAAAGTGGAAAGAAAGGCTATTTTGGGAAGGAAGGCATGCACACGAGGAAAGCGACAGCTAGAAGGAAGAGCAACACATGCACATGCATGGAAGACCTAACAACATTAGGGTTAGAGTTTTTGTAATACATTGTAATGATTGATGAGCTAGAAACACATATATATAGATACCTAGGATGTCTAGGAGAGGGAGAGAGATATAGAAGGCAATAATTGTAATATAAAGAGAAAATAGAAGAGAGGAGTCTAATTTTGATAGCTAGTTGTAATGATTTTGTCATATGACCTAGTTTTGTAAGCTGTCGAGTTGTAGAGAGTCAGGAGGGTATATCTCGAGGGTTAGATCACAGACTGAGGAGCCTGGCATGATCTAGTCTGCCTCATAATAGATCTCGAACCGACTGAGAGGAGTTGTAAATCACGCGACATTGTAGTTTTGGAACTGCCATAATAGGAGAGCTTAAGAGCCATGTCTTTGTGTACATAGCCCAGGCGGGGGGGAACCAAGGTAAAACATATGTTATGTGATTGAATGCTTGTGTCTCTTTTATTGTTTTTGAGTAGATATTAACAGGACGAATGAATGAGTTGATTATATTCCATGCATAATCTTGAATGACAGTATATTTCTTAATACGTTAAATATAACTCTCAGTGCACATTTATTAATCTTCACTCAATCCTGGATTGCAAACACCTGAGTATTGTAGTCACCCATTAAGACTATATCGGGTGAAACTGTGTAGTGCACTCTTTGGGCTACATTGCCTTCTGGTTTACCAGGAGGGCCGATAGTTTTAGAGGCATTGTTGGAAACCCAATAGACATGAACCCTGGGTCAATTAGGTAGACGATATAACTAGGATAATAAACCAAAAAATGGTTCAATTTCCGGTTGGAACAGTATAGGATTGAGTAGATGGGATCTGTTGAAAATCTGTTAAAAGATACGTAAGATCTGCGGAAGGCAAGTAAAGAGAATATTGAATCGGACAACAAGAAGGTGAGAATGCACCACTAGAAGGGGATATTGAGACCGTGGAATCCCACAAAAGCAGAGATCGAAAGCTGGCTGAAGACAAAGGAGTTGGAGTTTGTGCAGAAAGATAACAGAAGCCCTAGAGTAACACTGCAAAAATACCTCGAGAAGTATGTGTTTACTGATCTGCATGAAGTATTTTTTTGTGATTTTCCACACTTATTACAGGAATGGATATTGAGGTTGAAGAATAACCACACAACAAACCAGATCCGACAGTTAGATTGGACCTTAGTTCAGATTGAGAAGTTACAACAGGTTAACAAAAAAATCACATGCGTAGTAGATTTTTGGCTTGACAACATTGTAGCAATCTTTATAACATAATTTGTAGTAGATGCCATGAAGTCGTACAGCATAGTGGAGCAAGATTTTCTACATGGGCCTTGAGGAAGGTATATTAGATCACTATATACTTCTATTAAGATACTGCTATATAAAAAAGGTGTAATGACAATGGAGTCAAACAACTAAACTTCTCGTCATGCATGGGGGAAGGCGGGAAGCACTGACAGAAAGAGGAGAAATGGAAGGAGAATTGGAAAAAGGTAAGAAGGAAGAATCCTTGGACCCAATCATGATGGATGATGACTAGATCAAGAAGATCATGGCGACAACTGGAAAGACGTGCAGTGTAGTACCCTACCAATACAAGGTGAACATAAAGAAGAGAGTCATAGCCATGAGGGAAGGCTTGGTAAGTGATGAAGAAGAGGTAGAGGATCTTCGGGCTATGGAGCAGATAAAGGAAATCCTACGCGCAACATATGAGAGGAAGATGGGAGGTCCAAGAGTGGGAAGAGAAGGTAGCAATCCTATCCATATTAATGTCATTATGGAACCCATAAACCCATGTACGACTAACACACCCAAAAGAACACAACCGTTTAGACAACTGAATTTCGGGAAAATAAAGACAATAGGAAGTACATCTACACAAGGAACAACAACTGGAGGAGCTAGTTCATGAAGCACTAGTCAAGTATCTACACCGCGCAGAGGTAGTAGTTCAACATTCAGGATGGACAGACACGATCCCACCATCAGGTTACTAGAATTCAAAGGAGAAGTGTTGGAGGACCCAAAAAAACACTTTTTTATTTACAAGAAGATCTGGGAAGCAAAATAGATCACAGACGAGGACACTAAAATTGCACATCTAGAGATTACACTAAGGGATCGCGCATTGGATTGGTATATGAGTTTATCTACAAACAATCCACCAGGGACAACCACAACAATTGTAGACATGAATAAATTGTTGATAAATGAGTTTCAGAAGACAAGTTCAAAGGATCAGTACATGAATGAGATGATAGAAATTATATAGAAACCAAGAGAATCTGTATGGGATATTGACCAGAGATTCAAACGACTGAAAGGAAAATTGAAATATCTCATGACAGATATGAAACATAGACACATGTTTGTCAATTCACTACTACCACACTTGAAATATCCACTACAACAACAAAATTTTTAGACACAGGTAGAGGCTCTGCAAGCATCTCTGGAACTAGAAGAAAACCAATACCAGAAGATAGATCCAGCCATCGAAGAGTTGAAGGAGGATTTGAAGAACTTAACGTTTGAGCTAAACCAGAACAAAATTAAGGACAAACGAGAAGTTGTTTGGTGTACCAAATGCAGGATGGAAGGACACCACAAGAATGAATGTCCAATATTCACGCAATACATGGTAGCAGGAATGCCAAATCCATTACCAACAAGATGAATATAGTGTAGAATCTGTAAGAAACTAGGCCATGATCCATATCATTGCCCAATGATGCAAAAATACTAGATAGTCCCAAAGAGTTAATTTTGCAACTTTTGCAAGTCAGTGGGCCATGATGACAAAGACTATAGAACTATGGATTTGATGTGAGAGAGGACATCATATGCATATAGGGTGCATGAATAAATGATGACCAGGAAAGCCTCACCTCAATTTAACCAAGTACCAACCCCATACAACACTGTGCAACAACAATATAATATTATGCAACAACCATACAATATCGCATAGTACAATCAGGTGCCTCAGTATAACGTGCCGAGAGGAGATCGAGTTGGCTACATTAGCATAGGATGAGAAATAGGAGGCTTTGGAAGAGGTAGAAGAAAAGTGGTATGTCACAATTGTCAACAACTAGGACACTATTAAAGAGAATGTCCACCTCCACCAACGAGTTACATGTATTGTTGTGCATCGGATAATGACATGAAATAATTTCCTACGTTAGTAGGGAAGATCCAGGAAAAGAGGAATCAAAAAAACCAGAATGTTCAATGGATTTCAGCCTAAGCAAGGGATGAAGGACGAAACATCGACATAGTTATGCACGGAGGAGATAAAACAGGAAATGACGCGGTCTTTCAAGAGCCAATACCTCACCAGTGGGTGAAGAAGAACATCGAACCAAGGAAACAATTCGACGCACATAATGAGAAGGAAACATTTAAGCAAGCCAAACAATAAGTTATGAAGTAAGACACTGCGTCGACTTCAACTGCGCACCAGAGCAAGGAAGTACCAGATTATGAGATGCATCCATCATTGGATCATACCAAAGAAATACAACCCGTGGGACAAGTAAGTACGATCAAAGGCTTTTTGCAATCATGTGTAAAACTATTGAATGATCCATCCTCTGTCAAAATATTGCAAAATATCTTGGAAAAATGTAGCATAGAGATAGATGAAAAACTAGAACAAAAGACAGTCAATCACCTACATACAAGGAGAAGAACAAGTAGGGAGTTCAAGTTGAATGCTAACATTGGAGATATCATATTGGATCTAGGATCTGAAGTCGATGTATTTCCCAAGAAGACATGGAAATGTATGGGAGATCCCACATTAGGATATTCACTCGTTCAGCTGAAACTAGAAAACCAACATAGATTTCTACCAATTGGCAGACTGAAAGGAGTGACAATAGATCTTGATGGAGTGCGCACTAAAGAAAACTTCGAATTGATTGAAATAGTGGATTACACAAAACCATATCCAAAATTGCTTAGCTTGGATTGAGCATTTGATAACTAGGCCATAATCAATTTAAAGACACGAAAAATGACGTTTGAGTCAGGAGAATATAGGGTCATTGTGCCATTAGACCCATCGGAAGGGGAGATATTTGTAGAGCCTACTTTGTTGGACTTGGAGGAAATCATCCAGTTGTACAGAACAACTAGGCACGATGAGGATTACGTAAACCCAACTGTAGATGGGATACTCAGTTGGAGGAGCATTAGTTCATGTGCGACAGACTCAAATACAGGTTTAGAGAACTGGCAAAAGAGGATACCCGAAGTTTCCACAAGAATATGCGCAAGAATAGACCACGCAGTAAGATGGGTAGAAATGAAGATAAGGGAACCACCCAGTTTCCATGGGATAAATGATATAGAAACATTCTTGACACATTACGAAGATGAAGTGGTAGAAAATAAGAGATTCTCAGCACTCGATATAGCATTCAAGGCCACATCTACAAGATGGTAGGGAGCACGCAAGGAAACAATCAAGGATTGGTACCAATGTAAGTGGTTACTGCGCATAAGGTTTGGAGCAAAATAGAAAAGAAACCAGCAACATAAGTACAATGGACAGGGGGCACCAGCGGAACACTTGGAGAAGTGCAGAGCGTTGTGGAAAATGACACCCCCAGAGGAATGGCCTCATCATTTCGTACATAGATTAGAATGCATACTAGAAAACTAGTATACAAACCAGGAACTATGCAGAGGAACTACGAATTGGATAGTACTACAACAGAATTTTACAATCACTTTCTCATTCAAGCATGAGAACCCCAACATATATGAAACACTTAAACAAATAAGAGGGGTGATATTCATTCAGGAACCTGAATTTGAAATCATAACAGAGGAACAACAGTGGAACAGACAGATAGTGAAAGAAATTTTTTCATGCTACCATGTGCAGGAAGAAGCACCAGATGAAGACGATCCACGTGATATCCATATTGAGGAAGATGAAGGCGAAAGAGAAGTGGGAGGTCCACCTCTGGAATATGAAGTAATTTTTTCACTAATCAAAGTGAAGAAAGTTAACATTAGGATAGTTGAGAATCCCAAAATCACCATCATTGGAGATTACTGGGATGCGCAAAGAGTAGAAATCATAACAGAGTTATTGCGCGAATACAACGACCTATTCCCCACAACATTTACAGAAATGAAGGGCATAGTGGGAGAGCTAGGAGAAATGAAGATACCACTCAGATCTAAGGCAAGACCGATCAGACAATGACCATATATACTAAATCTGATCTATAAGGAAAAAGTCAAAGTTGAGATTGATAGGATGCTTGAAGCTGGCATTATAGAACCAGTGGAAGAATCATGATGGATAAACCTGATGGTAGTTCAGAAGAAAAAAAAAAGGCGGGATAAGAATATGCATCGACTTGAGGAAGTTGAACGATGCATTCCTACATGACCCGTTCCCTACACCTTTCACGGATGAAGTGTTGGAGAACGTAGGGGGACATGCAGTTTACTCATTCACTGATGGATTCTCATGCTACCACCAGATCAAGATAGCATAGGAAGACAGATATAATAACACGTTTTCTACAAAATAGGGATCCTACCAGTACACGATCATGCCATTTGGACTGAAGAATGCACCGGCAATATTTTCCAGAGTAGTCATAGTTGCATTTAAAGAATTTATCCACCAGTTTATAGAGGTATACTTGGACGATTAGACAGTCTATAGTTTGTTGAAAGACCATGTAGAGGTCCTGCAGTTGATGCTAGAAAGATCCAGGCAGTGCCAAATATCATTAAACATCAATAAGTGCAACTTCGGAACACCGTTTGGGATACTATTGAAACATATAGTATGCAAGCAAGGTTTACTAGTAGATTTTGTCAAAATTGCAATAATTTTTAACCTGCCACCACCAAAAATAGTCTGTCAACTAAGAGCGACATTGGGACACACAGGATACTACAAAAAATTTATAAAAGGGTGCACATAGATCACCGTGCCAATGGAGAAATTGTTAAGGAAAGATACAAAGTTTCAGTGGAATGAATATTGTCAACATGGTTTGGATACGCTAAAAGAAAATATGGTAACAACGCCAATACTAGTATTTCCAGACTGGGAGAAGAAATTCCATGTACATGTAGATGCATCAACCATATCACTTGGATCTATTTTGGCAAAACCAAGAGCAGGAGATTTGGATCATCCTATAACATTCACGAGAAGAAAACTTTCAGAATCAAAGAAGAACTATAGCATTAAAGAGAGGGAAGGCCTAGCCATGGTCTATGCATTGCAGAAGTTTATACATTACTTACTGGGAAAACATTTTAAGATGTTCACAAATCACTCAGCCCTTAAATACCTAGTCAACAAGCTAGTGTTGGGGGGGAGAATATGTCGATGGTTACTATTGTTTCAAGAATTTGATTTTGAAGTAATAGTCAAGCTAGGGAAGTTGAAAGCAGGACCTGACCACCTATCAAGGGTCACAAACGGAGAAGAATCTACAAATTTAGAGGACAACTTTCTGGATGCATAGTTATTTTCAGTTCAGATCGTCAATGAATACTTTGCAGACATCATCCAGTACTTAAGTACAGGTACTAAGCCATATGAATATAACACCGCGCAAAATAAAAACCTGGTAGTTCGGGTTGCAGACTATCAGTTGATTGCAGGACACTTATACAAAATGGGCGCAGATAACATCTTACAAAGATATGTGCTAGAACTTGAAAGACCAAGGGTTTTAGCAGAATCCCATGAGGGAATAGAAGGAGAACATTATGCAGGAAAAGATATCGCACAGAAGGTATTGTGCATAGGACTATGGTGGTTGACCATTCACAGAGACTCAAAAGAGTACTGCCAGAGATGCGATGTATGTCATAGGATTGGTAAACCTAATAGAAGGGACGAGATGCCACTACGACCACAGGTAACTTTGGAGGTATTCAAAAAATGGGAAATAGATTTTTTGGGACCAATTAACCCACCAACAAGGAGGACAGGAGAAAGGTACATTATCACTGCAACAGAATACCTGACAATATGGGCGGAAGTAGCACCAGTCAAAGATTGTAGCGCAGAAACAACAACACATTTCCTATTTGAACAAGTGATCACTAGATTTGGTTTCCCAAGGATTTTGATGAGTGACCAAGGCACTCACTTCATTAACAACACTATTAAGGCCATGACTGGAGAATTTGAATTCCATCATCAAAATAGTACACCATATCATCCACAAGAAAAAGGAACAGTAGAAGCACTTAACAAAATCCTTGAGAATGCACTGACGAAGATCTGTAATGTCAACAGGGATGATTGGGACCTAAAAATACTAGCAGTATTGTGGGAATACAGGACCACATGCAAAACATTGACAGGACACACGCCATTCAGACTGGTATATGGACAAGAATCAATAGTGCTATTAGAATTTCTGGTACCCAGTCTGCGCATAGCTGCGATTATGAACATGACAGAACAAGGCGCAGTACAGGACAAGATAAATCAATTGATGATCATGGAGGAAGATCGGATCCTAGCAGGGTTCCACCAACAAGTTTAGAAAGCAAGGGAAAAATCTTGGCACAATAGACATATCAAGAGGAAAAATTTCAAGGAAGGAGACTTAGTGTTGATGTATGACAGTAAATTCATTCAGCATCCGAGAAAACTCAAAATGCACTGGTTAGGACCATATGAAGTAAAAACTATCACATGTGAGGGATTCATACATTGAATGACTTAGGAAGCATATAAAATAGAGGGATGATCAGTGGGAGTCAACTGAAACTATACAAGGACAGTCGACCACCCGCAACTTGAAAGACACCTCGTAGTGGAAAAAATCAAAAATCAAAAAATCAAAATCAAAAGTTACCAACAGTAGCACAATGTGATAAAAGGGGAAGGAGCATGCACACTCGACAGTACAAGCCTGAGGAAGACAAGGCCAATGGTCAATCAAATAAAAAACAAGCGGGAAAGGTGACTACGGCAAAAGAAGCGCTAAGTGACAAAGGCTGGTGGAATTGAATGCTGGAAATGACTAACGGGATGCTGCATTATTCGTGCCAACTAGAAATGGTGAGTGAAAGTAATGGAAAGTACGAAGGTACCGGTGGTTCATTGAATCTGTAATCACGATAACATCTTCGACAAGATTCACATGATGCCCATACAAATCAAGGATGCAGTAGTGAAAATCTTATTGTGAATTTGGAAAAGGCAAAGAACGATAGAGCATACGAAGCAGAGAGTGAAGTTTACAGAGGTTGCAGAGGTTACTGAGCTCGATGAACGACAAGTTTTACCACCATGGAACAACCTAAACAGGGAGAACCGATCCAAACTTCCAAACAACCCAGAGTTAGGACCAGAGCACAAACACAATGTTAAGCCCTAATATTGGCTCATTACCCCTTAATTGGGGCATATTATATTAGTAATGTTATTTTATTT
>ML801313.1:70619-87623 GCA_009831015.1 Picea engelmannii | reverse complement strand
TTCAAGAAAGATAACTCATGGCATATGTGTCCAGATTATAGAGAGCTCAACAAGATCACTATTAAAGATAATTTTCCCATTCCTGTCATTGATGAATTGTTAGATGAACTACATGGAGCAATCTATTTCACAAAATTGGATCTCCATTCAGGGCAATCTATTTATGTCGGCTTTCTCATTAACCCTTAATTGGGGCATATTATATTAGTAATGTTATTTTATTTATGTCGTCTTTAGGCCATTAGTTGTAATTATACCTCCTAGTCTCCTATATATACCAAGGAGACATTTTAATTTTGAATCATCTTGTACTTGAACATTTAAGTGGGGTAAAAGGAGGTTTCCCCCTCGAAGAGGCTTATTATCTGAAATTATCTCTTTTTCATGGCGTTGATTACTTTTTCTAAGGTTTTTCTATGCTATATTGATATTTGGTTCTTAACATATGGTCAATGTGGAAGAGAACACACAATCTCAAGAAAGCAAACAAAAACCATCTCCACCACCAGAATTCGTCAATGTGGATGAAATCCCATCGCCAGATACAACAATGGGCAGCCCCACATGAATCGAATAATAAAACTAGCAGAAAGAACCTGCAAGCATGGACAATGATATGTCGGAAGAGGGGCAAGGCCAACAAAATGAAGATGCAGACAACCAAGTGCAACCAAAAAACCCCATAGAAGCCCCGAGAGTCAATGGGACGACTCCAAACCAGGAAGAAATGGTCGTGCTAGAAGAATCACAGACAATCATGTCAGAACACCCATACGAAGGAGCAGTGAAATATGTCACTGGCCAAACAGGACAGTATGTCGAAGAACGACCAATGGAGGGTGGAACCTCGAGTCAACCACCACAGTTAAAGGACAAGCAAAAGGTACCTAGGTCTCCGTGCATATAACCCACCACAACAATTGTTTTGTCGCACATACTAGAAGGGATACGGGTAAAAGAAGATTTGTTAGGTTATTTAGAAATATTAAGGTACTCATACCATGATGTAATGAACATAGACAAGTTCAAGGAGTTCACTAAGAAGTTATACCTACATACTATGGGTGTAGATCCCTTTGAGGAACCAATTCATCAACCAGTCCAATGGGAAGCAGGACTAGCCAAAACTGGGATCTTAGGTCTGGTGGACCTACCACACTTTGGAAGAGGCTAGTATGAAAACAGTTGCGTCAAGCAGTTGATGGAAGTCACACATGGCGAAGATCTGTGGCTGGACCAGCTCGTCTCAATAGACATAGAGCTCATTGCACACATCACAGGGATTTCATCACGTGGCATGGATATCGCACCGTTCCTCGAGGAAAAAATAAAGGAGAAAGCATTGGCCGAGGAGATGAAGAATAAATATAACACCGAGAGGGGGTCGCACAGAATCATTATCAAGAGGATTAGTGACATTGTGACAAGAATGGTCACTAAAATTATGGCATGCAAGTTGCTCAAAAAATGCCACAAGTAGGAAGTCCTAGCCAGGGTTGTCGCAGCTGCAACACAGTGTGTCGAGGGCACCACAATCAATTGGTCCCCTTATTTGTTGAATATGTTTCTAGACGACTGCAAGGATGCGCAGGATCTGGGGACATAATTTCATTATTCATGGTTGATCATCCTAATAGACATTATGGGATGGAAGGAGTCGAATTACACATTTTTCACCACTTGACCCAAACCCAATCACGGAGCGAGATACTTATCAATTGGAGTCGCTTCAGACGCTAAGAATAGAAGAATGAATGCAATTATATTCAAAGGATATCTCCGTAACCTATAGGATACTATCACCAACACGTGGAGGATAACACCACAGGTTGTTGCAAACTATTAGGGCATAGCCAACTTCAAAGACACTAGACATGCGATGTGGATCCAGGCGCGGAAGGACCCCAACAAGGAATGGCTACAACTGTGCTATTTCATTATGGAGGGGGACATAGAAATGGCCATTAAGGATTGAGACGACGAATGGAGGATTCCAGTCCTCACTCAAGAAATACCTGCAGAGGTAGAGGAGGAGGAGGCAAGAAAAGAACATACACATGCTAAGGAGGTAGGGAAGGAACAGGCACAGCCACAGAAAGTAACAGTACCTAAGAAACCAAGGATAGGCCAGACCAAACCACAGCAGAAGAAAGAGGGGACATCCAAGACAGGAGTCCAGATGGGGAAGAAGAACAATACACAAGCTCCCCAAGTATAGCAGAAATAGGCCGAGGCAACGCAAGGGACTACATCAAGTCCTACTCCAAAAGATCTAGGCCAGACTAAGCGGCTAGCCACTCAATCGGGGGATGCGTGTAAGAAGACGAAGGAAAATAAAACACCTCCAGAATACATGATCATGAAGGATGATGCAGAAATGGTGGCCCAAGTGGTTCAGGATCATACATTCGAGGATTTTGATAATGTTGCGTGCCAAAGGAATGGAATTGAAGAAGAGATGACAGACATGCAAAATATCCTCAAGAAGATCAGGGAAACGCAGGCAGTCGACAGCAGCGTAGAAACAGGGTCGTCAGCATGACAGATCGAAGGAAAAAATGGAGCAAGCATGCGAGACACATTCCATACAATAGCACAGTCAATTTCAACATTTCACATCACACCCAGCATGTTGCACATGGACAAAATCGTGGGGAAGACACCCCTAAAGGACTTGGCTCAATTGCAGTTGGTATTGCCACAGATACCAACTAAGGCTTTGTATAAACTACAATTCAGCGTTACACATGAGGTATAGTCTCATGCACGCACAAACACAGCCAAACTACAGTAGGTAAAGGATAAACGGGATAAGCTGTAATTGATATTCAAGCATGCCAAGCTCGATACCGAAGAGAACAGGGAACGTGTGAAGGGACTAGAGTAGAAAGTGCTCATAGCCTATGAGAGGATCCCAAAGAACACGCAGACGACCGAACTCACAGAAACAGAAAATATTGATCAGATTGTGCAGATAATTGATCAATACAAGCATGAGATCGATAATCTCTGAGAGCATATCACACCTACCACTCCATCGGAGGTGAGGGACCAAAGGAAACAAGAGGCAACAACACAGATACAAGAGATAGAATGACAATTCCACACATCAAATGACTTGTTTGAGAAAGCAACGAAGCTCTGGACGAAGTTGGAAGAGGATCAACAGGTCAAGTAGTGGGACCAGGAAGGAGAAAGGATAAGCGCAACTATCCAGAACCTCAAGCAGAGACAAAAGACAATGCAAATCACAGAGTGCATCAAAGGGGTGCAAGACATGAAGAAACTGTAGGTAGAACTCATAACTATGTAGATGCAAAAAAAGGAGCACCAGTCTCAAATGGAACCGCTCCAAGAGTGAGCAATAGAGGTCATTGCACAGACAGAGGAAGCCAAAACATATATGGCACAAACCCAGGTAGAATGTGCAAGGTTAGTCAGCGATGAGAATGCAGTCCAGGTATTGGATGCACTCAAGGAGAAGACCGTGCAGGACCAAATGCACGCAATGGATCTCATCGAGAAGTTCCAACGATCACCAGGGAGATCGATGAAGCACAAAGGGGTTAGGTGGCTCGAGATGAGCCACATGTCAGTGTTGGGGGCCTGTTGGAAGCAGGCCAAAGAGGAAAGAAAGGCTATTTTGGGAAGGAATGCACGCATGAGAAAAGCGGCAATTCGAAGGAAGAGCATCACGCGTGCATGCATGGAAGACCTAACGACGTTAGGGTTAGGATTTTTGTAATACATTGTAATGGCTAATGAGCCAGAAATGCATATATATAGATACCTAGGATGTCTAGGAGAGGGAGAGAGATATAGAAGACAGTAGTTGTAATATGAAGAGACAACAAAAGAGAGTAGTCTTGTTTTGATAGCTAGTTGTAATGCTTTTGTCATATGGCCTAGTTTTGTAAGCTCTTGAGCTATAGAGAATCAGGAGGGTAGATATCGAGGGTTATATCACATGATGAGGAGCCTAGTGTGATATAGTATGCCTCATAATATATCTCGACCCGACTGAGAGGAGTTGTAAAGCGTGCAACACTGTAGTTTTGGAACTTCCATAATAGGAGAGCTTAAGAGCCAAATCTTTGTGGACGTAGCCCAGGCAGGGGTGAACCATGGTAAAACATGTGTTATGTGATTGAATGCTTGTGTCTCTTTTACTATTTTTTATTATATATTAGCAGGTCGAATGAATGAGTTGATTATATTCCATGCATAATCGTGAATGACATTATATTGCTTAATAAGTTAAATAGAAATCTCAATGCACATTTCTTAGATCTCCATTCAATCCTGGATTGCAAACACCTGAGTATTGCAGTCACCCATTAAGACTATCTCGGGTGATACTATACAATGCACTCTGTGTGTTTTGTTTCCTTCCGGTTTACCAGGAGGACGGATATTTTTAGAGGCTTTATTGGAACCCCAGTAGACATGAACCTCGGGTCAATCATGTAGAAGGTACAACTCGGATAATAAACCAGCACCATACATGACGTGGCCCAATAGCAGGCTCACACGTGGCAGTACAGACGCCAGCTAGACTGTATGGATGCTAACGTGGTAGTGTGGTTGTGCATTACAGATGATGATGTGGCATGATAGATGGTTGTACGACAGGTGATGTGGCAAGTGAATGGGCAGGTGACTAGGTTGTACGAAAAATGATGTGGCAGCTAATTGTATGTTGACTATGCTAGTGACTATATGGTACGTTCCAATCACAGGGTGACATGTGGCCCAATTAGAGGGCACCACGTGGCACCCCGAATTTTGCCAATGTTGACTAGTTTAAAAATATTTGTTGTGGCTTTGGGGGATTTGAACCCATAAGCTCTGTGGGTGATAACTTTTTTGTGAAAGGTGCTAACCAACCAGGCTACACGTGTTACTTAACACCCATATGGAATATATATATTTTTTATTGTAAAGTGGCACGGATTTGGGGGGATAAGACCCGATCGACGGGGGCTACCGACACAATTATATGCGCTAGAACAGGAGCCAAGGTGGAGGATAAGGTGCCAACATGAGGCTACATGGAACTCCATGCGACCAAGGGCCCGAAAAAAATAGGCTAGCACGCACATTTTTTCCAAGTGGGTTTTTAACCTTATAAATTGGGTTTTTTAATATTTTATGTTGTTTTTTATAGTTTCTCTGCCATATCTTGGTGGATATTAGCCCAAATTGAGTGCCACAAAAGGTGGGTTGTTGGGATTTAATCCCTCTACCTCATGGATATATAAACCAATCCATTGTGGATTTTTAAGCAGGAAGCAAGTATCTTGGAGCAAATTGAAGAAGAGTTTGCAAAGGCCAAGTTGTCTTATGCAGTGAAGCCAGAAGAGTAGTTGAGCTTTGTAGGCAATTTCCAGGAGTTCTACTCCACCTTTTTTAGTTTTATCTATTGCGTCGGGTTCCTGAGATAGAGAACAATACAGCTAAGTCAATCAGAGACCAAAATGATGTAATTTTGATGCATATTTTAAGCATTGAATTTTAATAGAGAAGCATTCCTCACTGAAGACAAAGGCCCAAAAACGTAGGCTAGTTTTTCGAACTTCGTTATCAACTTCTGGTGTTCAATATGTTGATGGTTTGCTTCTTTGTGTTTTATGTTATTTCTCTTCATTGTTTAAGTTTTTATCTCTTATATATGCACATGCATTGTCAGAAAAGGTCTTGATAAAATTGAAGTCAGAGTGCAAATTGCTAAGCACCAATTTTAGATCATCAATATGTATTTTAGTTGTTGAAAGCTATCTTCATATTTGGAAGTCCATTCAAATTTCACCTTGAAATATTTGATAATCCTTTTATGAATCTTCGGTAATAATCAAGAAGACCCGTGAATGATCTAACCTCTGTCACATTCTTTGGCTCTGTCCATCCTCTAATGGCCTCTATTTTCTCAGGATCCATTGTTATTCCTTCTGCTGAAATTACATGCCCTAAGTAGTGAATCTTCTTTTGATAAATGATTTACTTATTTAGCATAGCATACAACTTATGATCTCTTAAGACTTGCAACACCATTATTAAATGCTACTTGTGTTCCTCTTCTAACTTATAATAGATGAGTATATCATCTAGGAACACAATTAAAAACTTGTCCAGGTACTCCCTGAACACTCCATTCATTAGGCACATAAAAACAACTGGGGCATTAGATAGTCCAAATGGTACTACCCTGAATTCATATTTCTCATATCTTGTGTTGAATGTCTTGTTGATGTCTTATTCCTTTATCTTCACTTGATGATAGCCTGACCTCAAGTAAATCTTTGAAAATTTTATTTCACCTTTTAGCTGATCAAATATATCATAAATCCTTGGAAAATTATATTTTTTCTTTATGGTGACCTTATTCAACTACCTGAAATCAATACACAACCTTAAGGTTCCATATTTCTTCTTCACAAAAAGAACTGGGTCACCCCAAGGAAACACACTTGGGTAAATATACCCCTTCTTTATAAATTCTTTGAGCTACATCTGTAACTTCTTCAATTCCGGTGTGCCCATTCTGTATGGAATCTTGGACATTGGGGCATCTCTAGGCACCAAATCAATAGAGAAATCAATTCCTACATTTGGTGGAAATCCTGGGATCTCCCTAAAAACATCTTCAAAATCCCTCAAGATTAGATAGTCTTCAATACTTTCCACTTTATCTCTAGCTACCACTTCCATATGGGCTACAAAAACTTGACATACCTTCCTAAAAATATTTTTCAAGAGCATAGCATAAATCTCTCTAACAACTACAACTCTTGGAATGCCTTGAACCTTGCCTTTCTTCCCTTCTTCATGAAGACACATGATTGTATTGTTGTAATAGTCTAGGACATCATGGTGTTTTTCCAAACAATCTGTGCCAATTAGACAATCACATGAACCCAATGGTATGATGTTTATATCTACCTTCATACTGAGTCCATTCATGTCTATTTGACAATCTTTAACAAACTCGTTGATTTTTCTCTTAGCCCCTGTGGCTAACTGAACTAACCAATATTTATTATGCTTAATTATTTACAAGTGAAAAATTTCAACAATGTTAGAGTTTATGTAACTATGGCTAGCTCCATAATAAATTAAAATTGCTCTGGGATGGTTATCAATCTTACCTTCCACTTAAATCATGGGAGATTGATATTTCTCTTACTTTTTATACAAGGATATATAAATCATTAGCATGTTTCCTCACATGTCTTCCACTATTTGAGCCTCTTGAATGTTGTGGAAAGTCCTAATCCTTTCTCCTTTATGAGGGAAATCCCTATATAAGTGATTTCCCTCGCATCCCCAACATTGTACATGTTTCTTCCTTGGCCTTTTCCCAAATGAATCTACACCCTTGTGCTCATTTTGGAATGACTAACCTTGTCGATTTTCTTGGTTGTTGTTCATAAAAAAGGGTGGCTTAAAAAATGTATTCCATTGATCCCTTTTCCTTTTCATCTTGTCATTCCAATATTTTTGGAAAACTGGCATTCCTCTTCTCAGCTCATAAAGATGATTTTCTCTCCTCATGGCTTCCCCAAAATAATTGGGGTTATCATATTATATCTTGTCATTGTAGAAGGAGGGTAAACCACTTAGGAAAATTTGTATTTTACCTTTAATGCTTTATGAAGTCAACATACTTCAACAATTCAAAGAACCTCTTTTCATAGTCATCCATTGTCATGCTTCCCAACTTGATTTCAAAGAAATATTTCATCTTTCTTTCATAATAATGCTCAAAAAACTATTTCTCTTGGAAATATCCTTTGAACTTCCTCCATGAAATCCTTTTCTCATAAAGGTGCTTGGCTTTCTTAAGTTGATCCCACCACATGGCTCCCTTTCCTTGCAAGTGGTAGGTTTCAATTCTAGCTTCTACTCGGGAGGGGTAATCAGTGATCGTCCAATTCTTTGTTGATGTGGAAACTATGCAGATGTTTCATGATACATAGATGATGAAATGGGATGACACGTCATCATGAGGCATTAAATGGGTTGATTTGGCATGACACATGGATGCTAACGTGTCATGACACGTCACCCTCCTCTTTCCTTCATCGACCATCGAAAGTTTCTCTTGGAAGAATTTGACTTTTTCACCGATCCTACTGATGTCCGATAATCGATGACCATAGAATTCTTTTTGACACATGAAACTTTCACCTAAAATTTTTCGATCCCTGACCATCAACCATTGTAAATCAGATATTTCCTTTGGGTGCATGAAACTTTCTCCCAAAATTCTATCAATTTCCGATCATCAGTGATCGACGATCGAAAATTGTATTTTTGCAAAAATAACTCTTCACCAAACTCATCAATTCTCCCATCAGACATCGGCGAATTATATTAATTAATTTGTACATTTAAAAAATTTATCCAAAAACCCAAGTAAATATGGGCCATCGATCTGCCTTATTTTCCCAATCACCGAAATGAATCTTGGTCGTTGATTTGCTCAACCTTCAAAATGGTCGAAACCTTACAAAATTTTAAATTTGTCAGATCAAATATCAATCATTGATCTCGTGATCAAATGTGATCTCGGCCATTGATTCGTTGAGCTCTTCGTAGTTCTAAAACAACCATTAGAACTCAAATTTATCGAACTTTCAAATAGAATTTAGCTATATGCAACCTATAAATTCACACCTATGATCAACTCTTTTAATTACATGAGGCATTCAAACTTGAAATTCACCCATGGATTTGGGAATTTCATTACAACTTCTCTATTTTCCCCAAATCTACAAAGAGTGAAGTCTACAACAAAGAATTACACCAATTCACTCTATTTATTAGCCCATACGGGTCCATATTTTGAACCATATGCTCTGATACCATAATGTTGTTTGACACATCAACCACACTGAGAGGGGGGGTGAATTAGTGTGAGGCTCTTTTTACAACTTCTTACAAAACTTTAGTTAGCCATCACCATTCACAACATCATTACTCAATACTTATATTCACACTTAGTTTCTTGAATGTAAATATGTCTCAATGACATATATTAACAATAAATAAATATTCACCATCACAATAAATAACATAATGAACACTAGATATATGTATAAGTTTCTTTTGCATTACGGACTACAATCCTTGGGGTTTATCAACACCAACTGAAATGAGCACCAAATCTCAATGCCAGACCCACCTGCAGATCTCAGCACCAACTGAGAAGAGGAATCCACTCCTCGAGTACAAGACCCAACTTGGAGACATAAAGCAATCTATCAAAATGTACCAATACTCTATACCAAGACAAGTGCATCAACTATGCGCAACACAACCTGTCATCTCAACTTGTCTCATCAATCTCATCATCCAAATCTGATCTACTCACAAATATCAATCATCAAGTCAACTCTCAACCATATGCATAATATCACCAAGTTAACCATCATGGTAGCAGTGTGCAAACTTGATACAAGAAACTCCATGGGAATTATTGCTTCCTATCCATACGCTAATATAAAAGGTGTCTAACCTATCAATTTCTTGTATGTAGTTCTATAATACCATAACACTATAGGGATTCTCAAGTCCTAATCATCCCATCCTACATTGAAAACCTTGGTCAATGCATTCTCCAGTATCTTATTGAAGGCCTCCACAGTGCCATTTTCTTGCAGGTGATATGGAGTGCTTTTTCGATGTTGTATCTGGAACTCTTCTATCAATGTTGCAATTGTATTTTTCAAAACGTGAGTCTCACGATCACTCATAAGTACTTTAGGACACCCAAACCTTGTAAATATGTTCTCAAAAAATAATCGTGTAACTATCTCCATGATGCAATATGTAATTGGTTCTTCCTCTGCCCATCTTGTCAAGTAGTTTGTCGTGGTAATTATGTACCTGGCTCTTGTTTTCCTCGCTAGTGGATTAATTGGTTCAACAAAATCCACTTCCCATTTGTCAACCTCATGTAATGTGACTTGAAGATCCAAAGGCATATCATTTCTTCATGATGACCTTCCTACTCTTTGACAAACATCACAACTTTGACAATACTCCTTATCATCCTTGTGGAGAGTAGGCCACCAAAGCCCTGCACACAATATATTTTGCGATGTCTCCTTTCCTACATAATTCCCTCCTGCAATTTCATCATGTGCCTCTGCTAGGATCATTGGTCATTCATGTTCTAGCACACATCATCGTAGTATCCCATCTATTCCTAAATTATATAAGTTTCCTATGATCAAATAATAATATGTTTCTTTAACAACTAGTTGCTTCTTTTGTGCTATTGTCATATCGGATGGAGCCACTCATGTGCTCAAATATTGGACAAATTGTGAAAAATGGTCATCTACCATTTGAAATAATAATAAATGTGCATCTGGTAAACTATCATCTAGTTTCCCTATGTATTGTCCTGTCAGTATCCACGAAAAATGGTATGTTCCTACATTTAGTTTCCATAGCTTCAAAATAACTTCAAAATCATAATCCTGGAACAACAATAACCATTTGTAGATTCTCTCCCCCAACACTGGATTGTTCACTAGATATCTGAGTTCATAGTGGTCTATATACATATTGAAATGGGACCCCAAAAAATAGTTTATGAACTTATGCAAGGAATAAACCATTCCCAAGCCTTCCCTCTTTGTCGTCGTGTAATTCTTCTTAGAAGTCAACAACTTCCTTCTAGAAAAAGAAATTGGGTGATCTAACTCTCCCTCTCCTGGTTGGGATAAAACTACGTCGAGCGCTATCAACGATGCATACACATGAATGTGAAACTCTTTCTTCCAATATAGGAACACCATAATGGGCATAGTTAATAACTTTTGTTCAATACGTCCATACCCTTCTGACAGTCTTCATTCCACTTAAAATTAACTTTTTTCTTCAATAACTTCTCCATTGGAGTTGTAATATGTGCATAACTTTAAATAAATTTCCTGTAATATCCAATATGACCCAAATTTGTTCTCAATTGTCTCACTAATTCAAGTGATGGAAAATTAACAATTACTCCTATTTTGGCAGCATCAACTAACAAACCTTTCTTGCATACCACATGACCTAAAAATCTCCCAAATGGTGAGCGAAAATACATTTTTTCAAATTTAATGAAATATGATATTGTCTACATCTATCAAGCATCAACCTTAGATTTTTTGTGTGATATTTCAATAAGATAAAGACAGTCCACTCATCTAAGTACACTTCAATAAACTTATCAATAAACTCCTTAAAGGTTGCGACAACTACTCTAGAAAACACAACAGGTGCATTCTTTAACCCAAACAACATCATTTTGTACTGATAGCTTCCCCATTATATCACAAATGTTATCTTATGTCTATCTTTTGGCACAATATTTATCTAATGGTATTCTGAAAAGCCATCGGTGAATGAGTAGGCCTCCTTCCCTCCTATGTTTTTTAATACTTCATTTGTAAAGGGGGTCAGAAATGGGTCATACAAATAGGAATCATTCAACTTCCTTAGGTCTACATAAATTCTAATACCCCGTGTTTTCTTATCTTGAAGCACCATTGGACTTATCCATTCAAACTCTGCAATGGGTTCAATTATACTAGCTTCTATCATTGTGTCAAGCTTTGTTTTCACTTTTTCCTTGTACTTTGGATTCAACCTGTAAGGTCTATGTCTTACTGGCTTAACATCTAGTTTTAAAGGGATCTTCATTTCTCCTAATTCTCCAACTATTCCCTTCATTTCTAAAAAAATTGTCGAAAATAGATCATGATACTTGTGCAATAGGTATACAATATTTTCCACAGTCTTGTCGTTCCAATAATCACCAATGTTTGCAAACTTCATTTTCTCCTTTGTTTCAATGTTCACTTTGCACACTCTTAAGGTCTTTCCATATGCGTCAGATTCAAGTGTTGGACCTACTATGTCAAACTCCCCTTTAGTCTCTGGTACCTGTACATTTCTTGGGTCTTCTCCTTCTTGGTCTTCCTCGATAAAATTATAACATTCTAATAGTTCATGAATTGTCACAGACTCTCTATGCACACTACATGTAGGTACTATTTCTACTTGACCTTCTTCCATAAAAAAAAATCCTCTAATGACTTGTAAAGTTGCATCTACTAAAGGTGACTTAGATTCAAAATTAAATGTTACTTTAAAGTTCTAGGTGAGATATTCCAAATTCATTGTCCCTCTGTGCACTTCTAGATCTAAATGTCAGTTCCTAGGAAAAGTATCAAGTGTATGTATGAACTTGTGTGTCCATTCCTGCTTCGGCACTTGCTTCCAAGTCCTAATACATCATGTAACATGGTCCTTTGGATATCTCATCCCCATATACTTGTGCATAATGTCTTTTGTTCCAAACCTGATCTGCATCATCCTTCTATAGTGTTTCCAATCCTCTATCCCTTCCTTGTCGGTTACCCATTATCTTGCTAGAGTTTCTCTTAGTGAAACATCTAATGCTAACATTCTTTGTTGTTTGGGTATTTGCAGTTCAAATTCATTGACAAAATAACTTACCTCAGTTAATCCCTCAAAATTTTGTGTATCACGTACCTTTGTTTCGATCAAGTGAAAATCACGAGTAATGAAAGCACACCTTCTAGTCGACACTTCATGAAACCACTGTTGTCAGTGTTCAATTCCTTCCTTCAAGTTTGATGTGCACGATATTATGCTTCTCCAACTAAGCACACCATATGTGGTGGGATTGACGTATTCATCCATGCGTGTTTTCATATTAAATAAGTTATCAATTTCATTTCTCGTGGGATCCACATATTTTCTTGCCTCCATAGGGTCTAATGGTGCAATGACCTTTAAGCCTCATCCTTCAAAAATCATCTCTCTTTTCTTCAATTTAATAATTTCCTAACTGTCAAAGGCCCAATCTAGTCCAATCAAATCTAGGTACAGATGACTATTATCCATGATCTCAATAACCTCAAAGCCAGCTACATTGTGCACTCCATCTATATTAACAAGTAATCATGTAAATCTCTCGATTGGTATTATCTTATGTTGGTTAGCCAACCTCAACTGAATAGTTGACAAAACTAGCTTTGGTTTCCCCATAATCTCCCACATCTAACTTGGAATAACATTGACATCTGATCCTAAATCTAAGATGGCATTGTCCATGTCATATTCTCCTATTTGTGTACTTAATCTAAACTCTTTGTTGGTCCTCTTCTTGCACAATACTTGGTTCACTTCTTTCTACATCATAAGTACTTCTATGTCTTATGTACACTGATCAATCATTCCACACAATGCATTTAGTGTTGTCTCATCCTACATCAATTCTAAACAGATCTTTAGAAAGTATTTCAAATTATTTACCTTTTTTACTGTCCTTTTTGGAATAGTGTGATCATAAACTGACGACATATCATATACTAGTGGTGTCTTTGATGATGATGTTATCCATTACGGTCCTAGTATCTCCTTCCTTGCTTGCTAATAGGTTTATTTTTATTTATGTTGGTTGAATTTTTCCAGGGGATCAACTACTTTCTGTATCCATTGTTCAAATCCCTTTCCCTTCTCCGTTGCATCTAGTCTAGCTCTTGTCCTTCCGCATGCAACAGATGCTAATTTGGGTTGATAATCACGTTCTTCAGTGACTATCATCTGCAGGCTCTAGTTCTAATTCTGATGTTGGTTATAATGTTGGTTTTTGTTCCCTCTCTCCTTCCACTTCACTGTCATTTGAGGACAATATTTTTTCACGTGATCTAATGCTCTACAATATGTGCACGTCGTGCAAGGGTTTGAGAAGTATCTTGCTAAGTGTTCTGGTTGATTACAGTTATAACAAATTATCAGTCCTCTGCCTCCTTGACCAAATCCTCCACATCCTCATCCTCTCTCGAATCCTCCATGTCCACCCTGATTAAAGCCTCTTCGATTGTTTTACTATGGAACTCTTCCTTATGTTGCAACATTTTCTTCCTGGATTATGTACACATCTAAAGTGCACTCTCTCATTAAGTCAAATGTGAGATAGTCTTTTTCATCGTGTCCTACCGATTTGCAAAAATTACAGAATAACTAATTGGGTGTACTCTGGTACTTTGGAAGTAATGGACAAGAAAACATATGGTTTCCCCATGTCTTACATATTTCACAATACCATACTCCTCCTACCAATGGGTTTGGTGATCCTATGGCCATATATTGTGCAAATGTTGGAAATTCTTCCTTTCGATGGCCTTTTTTCTTACATGTTATACATCAACCTTGTTCACGCTTTTATTTTTCCTTCATTATCTCTGATAATTGAATTCTCAGTACATCCAACTATGACTGTACATGTTCCATACTTTTTCCATCTCCTATAGGAGATGCGTCCAATTTCATCAATTTCCAACACTTATGGTTGCGACGTGACCTTATGTTGTGTTAATGGATAGTGAATGTGCGACAATAGTCCTACAATAAACCATTATCTATGCTACTCATCAGGGATATGAAACATTATTCTAATCATCACATCTTTGAATCTTTGGTCTTAGTCCCAAACTATCTCATTCTACACTTGCTCAATCTCTTTCATCTCTGTAATATATTGAGATTCATATTTCAACTTTTGAAGTTCCTTCAACAATGCTTGTCCAATCTCTTCCAAAGTTCTTGACTTTCCAACCAACGTAGTTGTATGATACTTCATATACCATAGCAATTCATGACCTCTGATCATCGTGGCCAATTGCATGATCTTTATCGCCTCATCTTGGACATTCTTCACAATCCATATTGTGTCACATACAACCAAGTGCTGCTCAGGGTCCTCTGACCCTACTCCCTGAAACTTAGGAATTTTTAGTGTATGATCCATTCCTACCATTGTAATCAAGTTTTTACATACCCTTGGTGATGATGAATGACTATGGCTCATTTCACTACTTCTATTATTCTGACCATTTCTATGGCTTCCTCCACTCACTACAATTTCCCTTAAACAAGTCTCGGTTCCTACTTCAATTCTTAGTGACACACATGGGGTCATGGGTTCAATGCAGATTTCGATGTGAGATGGACTTCCTTCTTTTGTTGGACATTACCGAGGATCTCTTTATTTCCTTTTACATTATCTGTATAGTGTGATATGAATTATTACACAGTGGTCATTTTCCTTGAATTCTTTGTGTTGATGTTCTTCCCTAGCCACAGTCTCTTTCCTACTATATATAAATCTTTTCTCATAGTGTAATACTCCAATATATTTGTCTAAGTCAATATATTATTCTCTCAACATCCTTAGTTCACTCAATCCTTACTCATCCTTCCCACTCTCAGACCATCCTCTAGTCATCCCCCAACTCCCCTATGTGCGCGAAGGTGACTAGTCGTAAGACTACATATTCATGACATTCTTATCACATAGTAACATAGTTATCCAAGTAGACAGTTCATTAAAATACCTTCCACGTGGACCCTTGAAAACGTATCTCTCTATGACACTATAAGACTGGGTGCAATCTATTGCAAATTCTATAATATAACCCCCCAATATACTGTTCAACCATAAATCAATTGCGCAAGAAACCTTATTACTTTTTCTATTGAGTTGTCTTATCAATTCAGGAGTCTGATTTCGTGTAGCTTCAGTTCTATATCTCCCAATGTTCTCCACTAGTATTTCTAACCATTCAATCAAAATTATCGAAAAATTCACCAAAGAAAATTTGATGTAGATCTGTGAAAACATACCTTTATAACCATTGTTTGTTGTTGAGTCGAGGGTTTCTATTTTTTTCTCTGGAAAGGTCTCATTGCTATCTCTCTATCCATTCTTCGATTTCTTCCTTATTCATCCTCCAAAACATTCCCCTGAATCACAATTCCCAGTCCCGGCAATGGAACCATTTGTTGGAACACAATGGGAAGACCCACGGTTAATCATCTATATACCAAAAAAAAACCTTAGACACTGACCCTTTCGGCATCACTTGTAAAGCAAGTGAAGTCTCACCTGAGGCATCTAGAGGGGCTACAGGAACTAGGGTTCTACAGTGATGAGGGGAAGTGAGGAATTCTTCATGTTCTTTCTACCATTCACTCATGTGTGTAGTTCCCATTACTTGACAGTTACTTAACATTAAACATATTCTATACACGATATACTCCCTCTTAAAATTCTATTATGGGATTCTACACATGTTGATAAAGGTAAACATTCAAAGTTTTAGAATTTATGGCTAGGTCCCTACATAATCGCCTATGTTGTTGGAAACAATTCTTATTTACTCAAAGATACAAATGGATGATTATTTTCCTATGCGACTAATGGTTCACATATGAAACATTGTGTTGAACCTGGTTGATTTTGTTGATTTCATCTATAGTGTTTCTTGTATATATTTAATTTTAGTTAGTATAACACTTTTTTTTCTTATTTTTGTTTTGACTTTTGTTTTTCTCTTATTTTACTTAAGTTTGAAGATTTTAGTCAAAATCTGGATGAGTCAAGTTACATTTATTTTTCATTGGTTTGCAAAACTTTGATTAATTTGTCTTTAATTATGAAGAATACAAAAAAAAAAAGATAAATGAATTATCTTTCTTATTCACATTATTATTTGTTGAGTATTTCCTAAACTGACTAAATTTCCTTGTTTCAATTTGTTGGTTACAACTCTCCCATATCTTTTGTTTTCCCATTTTCCCCCTCCATGAGTGTATTCACTGAAATCATACTTTAAATTTTTCCGAAAATCTTGTTGAAGCACCATGTCAAGAGAAGAAGAAATAATCAGCAAATATTATCCAAAAAATTCAAAAAGCAAAACCTCATATTCTGAGTTCTAATCTATTGGAAATAGACTACACTGTGGAGTTGCCATTTCTTGACTCATAATTCGTCATCTATTATAAAATCTCATAAATAATTGAGAAGCCTATGTATTTTTATATTATGAAATATTAATATCTTAATAGGTGGGGTCCCTTATGAGAAAACATGGAGTGATTATTTCCTAGCATTACATTTCCCTCAAAATATTA
>ML801313.1:43816-70519 GCA_009831015.1 Picea engelmannii | reverse complement strand
AAAAATACTTTGTTGGAAAATGATGTAGTCATGGATTTGAATTGGTAGGTAATGAGTGTGAAAGTCCTTATCTTCCTTTCCTTTCTCTCATGTAAATTGTTCGAATGTTTGGATGCAACTTATGGGTTTACTTGCAAAAATGAGTATGTTTACTCTCTTCTTTATACATTTCTTTTCCTGAATCCATATTATCATTTTTAATTATTCGTGGAAGATGTTTGAAAAGAATGGGTTGTGGGGAAAATGGGTTGAACCTATTTTTATTATTGTTTAAATTAGCTAAGTTTTGACCTCGGTTAAAACCCAAGGTCATAAATTCTCTATTCACTAATGAATATATATGTAACCAACATGGGGAGTACTCTTTCTCTCATTGGTTCGAACTTGCTAGTATGAATGATTTTGTTTAATCTTCATAGAGACTATACTCATTATAAATCAAGTCCATTTCCTCATTCAGTTTTCTAGATCTTCTCTATTCAAGCTCTTGGATAACCTGGCAAAGTAATGGTTATTTCATTATTGATTTATTTTGAAAACAAAGCATGTCCCGAGCTCGACATTAACTCTGTTCTTTGTGAAATATTGAGGCCGCGTAATCATTTCTTCTTCTTGTGACTAGAATACTAAGCTTTTTTTTCTATTTAGACTCACATACTAGCCTTTGCATTTTTTTAAACCAACAGTCTCGAATAGCCATGGTTATGAGAACTAGGTTTGCTAAAAGAAGTAATATTGGATAGGTTGTGTGATAGTTGTCAACTTTCTATTCATAAGGCATTGGATATTCAAGTACTATATGGGGTTTGAAAATAAATATATTTGGCAATAAAATGGGATAAGAAAGCATGGTTTTAATTACATAAATTGGGTATTTATCCCCTCATTATTTTACCATTTTTCTTACATTACTCTCCATTTTCCCAATCATATTTCATTACATTTAGATGCTTTTTTCTCCATATTTATGTAGTTCAAAATATTTATTATGAGAATATTTTAAAGAAGATCTATTAAATATTTTTTCATTATGGTATACATGTATATGGAAATAATTTTACTTTTTGGTCTCACGAAGAGATATGGACAGTTTGATATTTTTATTTGGTTGCTATAAACTCAGTTTATATATAGTTTGGAAATATATTATTTGATGAAAAGAATAATCTGTGAACACAGTGATTGTTTGGATATTTTTCAAAAATAATTTCATATAGATTATTAGCTCTATTATGTAAAATTGTACAGTGCTATGAAAAAAATGATCGACTATGTATGAACATTGAAAATGAATTTTCCATGCATCCTTTTCATTTCATGTCATTTTTCACAAATCACACTCCATTTACCATTTTATCCTTGTCATTCATTCCCTTGTTCAAACTAGATAACAGACTATTCATATGAAGATAATTTCATAAGGAAGTATACAATTCATATTTTATAAAAGAAAAAAAATGAAATGGCTTCTTATTATTTATGGATTTTCTTCCCTATTTACATTACTTCTACTCATTTCTCCCTTGCATGCTTTAATTATTGTGTTATTCTCAGAGCCATAGCTAAATCATTTAAAAAAAATTGTAATAGATGTTTACTATGTTGTGTCTTGTATTTTACTTTAATAATTTTGGCACTAATTGGAATGATGATGGAGTTTACATGACCTTTTTCAGTCGAGGCAATAACAAAGGTGTAAATAGAGGAAACAGAGGCAGAAGGGGAAGATTGCCAAATGTATTTTGGAAACAAGGGAGACACAAGAGAATGAGGGTTTCTATACACTTTGATGGTGATTCTGAATATTTTAACCAGCTAGTACAAATTGTATATATAAAACCAAGTGGATATCCAACATTACCATGATCTCCAGGTCCTCCAAATCCTCCCCTATAGCCACATCCTATCATTTCATATTTTCTTGAACCCCCAATGAAACCAAAAAATGATGGTTGGGATAACAATCATATAAATCCCCCATATGGAATTGCTCAATGGCCTGATAATCCTATGCCTCCTTCCCCTTCTCTGCATTCAATACCACATGTTGCATGTGTTGCCTACATGGGCCAATCACCTCCTAGAAATTACAAAGTGCCTCCTAATAAACCCCAAATTGAAAAAGGAAAGCAACCTACCAACTCACCTAGTTGAGAAGTATCTAAATCCTCCTCGATACATTCCAAATATCCCTCATCCAAAGTAGATAGTGGTAAGAGAGAGATCACCATCAGTGACATGCACCCTAAAATAGTAAATCTAGAATTGAAAATGTCTTATTATGAGGACTTTCTCAATTTGAGGTTAGATGTGTTATGATGCAGGAGCATCTCTCCACGTCAGCCAACCAGCCAGCCAGCCGCGTCGAGCGTGTGCATTCAAATATGAAAAGAGAGGCGCAGCCTCATTTGAATTTGAAATTGAATGTAATTAATGTTTAGGCTGGTGAGCCATAGAAGTCGTGCCTTTGTGCAGGCATTAGGTAGATCGGCCTTTAATGTGTGTAATGGCTAAGATCTAGATCTGATAGCGGACTAGATAGCCCATTCAATGTAATTGAATAGGGTAGGTGAATCTGGAGGGAAGCGCTCTAAGAGCCCCCTCAGGTAAAAAGATATTTTGAGATCTCATTTTGTAGTTAGATGAGTAGGAGAAAGAGGAGAGCCAGAGAGAGAGCTCGAGAACACCCTTGTACAAACATGCATTTTCCATTTTAATATAACAGAAGCAGTTTTTCCTGCATTGATTCAGTGTTATGTGGATGTCTGTGTGTGTTCTTTATGTATGTTGTAGATGTATGTTAGGAATTTGCAAGGAGTCTGTTTGATTTTAGGTGAAGGTCTTTGAGGCTTCACACCAGGAGGCTGTGACAGAATGTTGCGGGTTCTGAGGGTCGTGCACAGAGGTTGCACTTCTAAACACTGCGGGTTCAGACAAAGACGTGTTGCGGCACAAGAGTTGAAGTCAACAACTCAGGAGGAAGACCTCAAGGTTTCCAAATACCTTGGAGGCAAGGCTGTGTATGAGAGACACAGTTGCAGACAGAATTCTGCTGTGAATTCTGTAGAGCTCTGCCAGGTGGGCATTGAGCAGGTGCAAGGAGTGCATAGAAGAAGAACTATGTTGTGAGTTCAGAAAGGAGAACCAGAATCACTGAGGATTCTGAAAGCTCTGCCAGGAGGGCATCGAGCAAGTGCATAGGTGCACAGGGAGACAAAATTGTTGAATGTTTTGTAAAAAGGGAAAACTCTGCCAGGTGGGCATTAAGACTGTGTGCAGATAGGAACGGGAGAAGAGAACTCTTTGAGTTCTGGAGCTGGAGGAAGTATCCATTGAGGGATCTTCACTGGGTTGCTGAACACCCAGAAAGACTCAGCAAGAGGTTGCTTGAGAAAACAGAGAAGCCAGGAGGCCGTTACATTCTCCATCTGCAGGAAAAGGGGAGAAGGATAAAATCCCGTAGGGATCTGATCATTTGAGAAGCTCAGGAGAGATATCACTTTGGGTGTGTGAAGACCCTATAGTGGCGCAGGATTTAGAAAATCCCTTGTGGATTCGGGCGTAGAATCTCTGGAGGGTGAGTTCTTTCATGCACAGAGTCGGGCTGCAAGGAGTGCAGAGGCGGAAGAACTCTTTGGAGAGTTCGAAGTTCCCAAGCTCAGGAGGGACAACATTTTTACGAGCACAGTCGAGAACTCATAGTCGTGGAGTTCGCGGAGATGAAGCAAAGGTTGAGGCCTTTGGGCTTTTGAAATTCTCCCAAGTCTAGGAAGAAGGAGTGTGCAGAAGCTTAGGAGGAGAAGCAGCAGTCGTCAGATCGGCTGGAGAAAAGAGATCTGGACCATTGAAAATTCACGTCCAGGAAGGCGTCAGAAGAAGCGCACAGAAGAGGAGAGCGATAGCCGTCAAATCTCACTCAGATACTCGTCAGTCGTTGGATCAGTTGAAGGTGTGCAGAGTTTAGCCTCTGGAGGAGCGCGCAGGAGAAAGGATTTGAACCGTCAGATCTTGAGCAGATACCTTTCAGTCGTCGAATCGAGCAGGAGCTGCACGAGGGTTACCATCGGGATTCCAGCCATCGGCAAATCGGGATTCTCGAGGGCAAGAAAATTGAGACACTTCAGGTCTCGAAACACCGGAACATTCTGGACCATCCATTGGTGGAGACACATGGCGGAGATCGAGCGTCCGTCGGTACTTTGGCGCATCGAGAAATTGGCATTCCTGTGGACAAGAGATCGGGGAAATCCAGGTTGAAAAACCCCACATAATCTGAGCCATCCATTCAGGGGGACAGGTGTCAGAAATCCACATTGAGTCAGGATATCCGACATCGGGAAATCGGAGTTCCGGAGGACAAGGAAGTTGGGACATCGCAAGTCTCAAAATCCTGGAGAGATCGGGACCATCCATCAAAGAAGGGACGCATGGCAGCAATCGGAGCCACGGGGAAAAGGCCCGACAGGAAGTTGTTGATCGACGTTTGGTTCATCGGGATATCGGGGATCCTAGTGACAAAGTGTTTACACATTTTGGAACCACGAAGGCCGAAACCTCGATGAGTGGAAGCCAGTTGTCAGCACGACGGAAAGGAAGGAAGGGTCCATTGAGGGAGCCAGTTGTCAGCGTATCGAATAAGGAAGGAGTCTTTGTTTAAGGGACCAACTGTCAGCCTATCGGGATTCGAGGATCGGTAATCCCGTGAGCCAATGCATTTTGGCATTGGAAACCCCGAAACCCCGATGGGAATTTAAGACTGAGGTCACGGGGATAGTGGTCATATTGGCCAGGAGCTTAGCCAGGAGGGCTAACGCGTAGGAAGCGCATCGGGATTCGAGAAATCGCGAGTCCTGAGAACATTTGCATTTTGGCATTGAAAAGTCTGAAACCCCGATGGGGGGGAAAGGCTGCAGTCTTGTGAGTTGAAGGTCACGTGGACGAGGATCTTAGCCTGGAGGGCTAACGGAGATTGGAGAGCATCGGGAAATTGAAACCCAAAACCCCGACATCAGAAGATAAGGTTGCGGTCTTATGAGAACTAGTCACATGGACTAGGAGCCTAGACAGGGAGGGGCTAAGGCTGAAAGGATCTCATCGGTGATTGGGGATTGAAGAGTACAGGGACTCTCGACGACGGGGAACACGAAACCCCAAAACCTGATATTACATTCCCTGTGGAGAATTTGTCCATGGTCGTTCAGAAGGCCGTGACAGGGTGAAGAAAAGACTTGTGGGTCAATTTTCGAAGGGATTCCATTTGGGAGTCCAAGGAGCTAATTCGGCTCGAAGAAGGGATTAGAACGATCCTGTGAGAAGGGGGCACGAAGGTTGCGGTCGCTCGGGTCCTTACTGCGTCAAGTGGTATCAGATCTTGAATCTTTCTTGTATATTTCAGGCAGGAAGAGGCAGGAAGAGGAAGAGAACACTCTGATACATGTCAAGTGGTATCAGAGCAGGAACTTTGTTTGTATATTTCAAGTAGAGGAGAGAAGGTCAAAGAAGACAAAGTGCTGGAGACTCTGTAAGGATTTGTTTGCAAGGAGGCAACACTCCGGAAGACAGTCAGGGAGACCGTAGGAGGATGAAGCTGGAAACGCTCAGGATGCAGAGTGACAGCAACAGGTCTGCCAGGGAGGCAGAGAGACACAACAAGATGGCTACTGAAGGCCGTAGAAAGAAAAGAAAGGCAGGAAAGCTTGCAGAAATGGATAAAGAAAGGGATAAAGAGCTCTATGAATTAAAGGCAGACATAGATAAGCTCGAACTGCGGATGCGGCAGGATAGGAGGTCGAGACGGATGTGTGAATTGCCCATGAAGAAGGCAAAAGCAAAATGGCCAGTCAAGGAGTTGATGGTCAAAGGGTAGCGCAGGCTATTGAGAAAGTGGTTGGGGTATGCTGAAAACCTCAAGGCCACAGAGGAAAAGATAATTTATGTCTGTGAGCCAGAAACTGGAAAATTTCTTGGTGAAGAGAGTGAATTGGGATCAGTTGAAGATCTCAAGAAATGCCATGAGGGCAGGGATCAAATTCCAGCTTGCCAGGAGGGCAACGGGTTGAGATCGTTGCGAGGTCTCATGGACTGTCAGGAGGACAACCAAGGAATTTCAATTTTCCAGGAGGGCAATGATAAAAGGTCGCTGCAGGATCTCGAAGACTGCCAGGAGGGCAGCGGAAGCATCTCAGACTTCCAGGTGGGCAGAGATGAGAATTTGAGACCATTTGAAGGTCTCATGGACTCAGAGGCGAGTTCAATTCAGCAAGGAGTGTTGATGAAGATGGGATTGGTTGATCTCATAATCTGCCAGGAGAGCAGAGGAGACATCCCATATTGCCAGGTGGGCAGGGATGAGAAGATGAGACTATCTATGGGTCTCATAAACTCAGAAGTGAGTTGGAATCAACCTGGGGATCTGACAGAGCATGTGAGATCAAAGATATATTTGGATCAACATGTGCAGCTGACAGAAGAGGAGGAAGATCAGGATGATATTCTGATGATTGGGGGAATTGGAGTATTCCTACCATGTGCCCAGGAGGAGGCAGAAATTTGTGTTGCAGATGGTGCAACAGCATAACAAACGACTGAGACTGTCAGAGAAGAATTGGAGTAGGTGTTTGAGACTGCCCAAGCACAAGCAGAAGCAAATGAAGAGGATGATGAGCATTCTGAGGAATGGCTCAATATTTTCAGCTAGGAAGCTGAAAAGACTGCAACAGGGGAGGTTGCAGAAGCAGAGGAAGAAGGGGCAGACAACATTTGTTTTGCTGATCTGTGGGAATAGACAGAAGCCCTGGAAGAGAGGGTAAAAGTGCAGGGCATGCACATCCAACAGGTGAAGTTGGAAATGGATGAAGGAGGCATGGGAGATCATGGTGATCTTCTCATGTGCCAAAAATTTTGCAGCTGAGGAGACTGCATGAACAGAACCAGCCACTGGAGCAGTTGGACAAAGTGATCAAAGAGATCATGGAGCTGATGATCCGATCAGCAGACACTTCCAACAAGGGGTAGCTGGGCATAAGAGAAGCAACAACAGCGGCACAGAAGCAGCTGCAGTAGTAGGAGAATGGAGCGAATAGGAAGCTCCAGATATTTGTTTGGGATCCAGGAGGATTTCCAACCGCTTAGAGGGGAAGCACATGAGCAGGAGCTCATGATTTTGCTGCTGAGGAGTTTGATGCAGGAGCGTCTCTCCACGTCAGCTAGCCAGCCAGCCAGCCACGTCGAGCGCTTGCATTCAAAGATGAAAAGAGAGGCGCAGCCTCATTTGAATTTGAAATTGAATGTAATTAATGTTTAGGCTGATGAGCCATAGAAGTCGTGCCTTTGTGCAGGCATTAGGTAGATCGGCCTTTAATGTGTGTAATGGCTGAGATCTAGATCCGATAGCAGACTAGATAGCCCATTCAATGTAATTGATTAGGGTAGGTGAATCTGGAGGGAAGCGCTCTAAGAGCCCCCTCAGGTAAAAAGAGATTTTGAGATCTCATTTTGTAGTTAGATGAGTAGGAGAAAGAGGAGAGCCAGAGAGAGAGATCGAGAACACCCTTGTACAAACAGGCATTTGCCATTTTAATATAACAGAAGCATTTTTTCCTGCATTGATTCTGTGTTATGTGGATGTCTGTGTGTGTTCTTTATGTATGTTGTAGATGTATGTTAGGCATTTGCAGGGAGTCTGTTTGATTTCAGGTGAAGGTCGTTGAGGCTTCACACCAGGAGGGTGTGACAGAACGTTGCGGGTTCTGAGGGCCGTGCACAGAGGTTGCACTTCTGAACACTACGGGTTCAAAAAAAGACATGTTGCGGTACAGGAGATGAAGTCAACAACTCAGGAGGAAGACCTCAAGTTTGCCGAATACCTTGGAGGCAAGGCTGTGTATGAGAGACACAGTTGCAAACAGAATTCTTCTGTGAATTCTGTAGAGCTCTACCAGGTGGGCATTGAGCAGGTGCAAGGAGTGCACAGAAGAAGAACTCTGTTGTGAGTTCAGAAAGGAGAACCAGAATCACTGAGGATTCTGAAATCTCTGCCAGGAGGGCATAGAGCAAGTGCATAGGTGCACAGGGAGATATAATTGTTGAACATTCTATAAAAAGGGAAAACTCTACCAGGTGGGCATTGAGACTGTGTTCAGGTAGGCACAGGAGAAGAGAACTCTTTGAGTTCTGGAGCTGGAGGAAGTATCCATTGAGGGATCTTCACTGGGTTGTTGAACACCCAGAAAGACTCAGCAAGAGGTTGCTTGAGAAAACAGAGAAGCCAGGAGGCTGTTACATTCTCCATCTGCAGGAGAAGGGGAGAAGGATAAAATCCTGTAGGGATCTGAGCATTTGAGAAGCTCAGGAGAGATAGCACTTTGGGTGCGCGAAGACCCTATAGTGGCGTAGGAGTTCGAAAATCCCTTATGGATTCGGGCGCAGAATCTCTGGAGGGTGAGTGATTTCACACACAAAGTCGGGCTGCAAGGAGTGCAGAGGCGGAAGAACTCTTTAGAGAGTTTGAAGTTCCCAAGCTCAGGAGGGATAGCGTTTTTACGCGCACAGTCGATAACTCATAGTCGTGGAGTTCACGGAGACGAAGCAAAGGTTGAGGCCTTTGGGATTTTGAAATTATCCCAAGTCTGAGAAGAAGGAGTGCACAGAAGCTTAGGAGGAGAAGCAGCAACCATCGGATCGGCTGGAGAAAAGAGATCTGGACCGTTGAAGATTCACGTCCAGGAAGGCATTAGAAGAAGCGCACAGAAGAGGAGAGCGACAGCCGTCGGATCTCACTCAGATACCCATCAGCCATTGGATCGGTTGAAGGTGTGCAGAGTTTAGCCTCTGGAGGAGCGTGCAGGAGAAAGGATCTGAACCGTTAGATCTTGAGCAGATACCCGTCAGCCATCGGATCGAGCAGGAGTTGCACGAGGGTTACCATTGGGACTCCAGCCATAAGCAAATCGGGATTCTCGAGGGAAAGAAAATCAAGAAACTTCAGGTCTCGAAACACCAGAACGATCTGGATCATCCGTTGGTGGAGACACGTGGTGAAGATCGAGCGTCCGTCGATACTTTGGCGCATCGGGAAATCGGCATTCCTGTGGACAAGAGATCGGGGAAATCCAAGTTGAAAAACCTGACATAATCTGATCCGTCCGTTCAGGGGGACAGGTGTCAGAAATCCGCATTGAGTCGGGATATCCGGCATCGGGAAATCGGAGTTCCTTAGGACAAGGAATTTGGGACATCACAAGTCTCGAAATCCCAGAGAGATCGGGACCGTCCATCAGAGAAGGGACGCGTGGCAGCAATCGGAGCCACCGAGAAAAGGCCCAATAGGAAGTTGTTGATCAGCATTTGGGTCATCGAGATATCGGGGATCCTGGTGACAAAGTGTTTACACATTTTGGAACCGCAAAGGCCGAAACCCCGATGAGTGGAATCCCTTTGTCAGCACGACGGAAGGGAAGGAAGGGGCCACTGAGGGAGCCAGTTGTCAGCTTATCGAAAAAGGAAGGAGTCGTCATTTAAGGGACCAGCTGTCATCCTATTGGGATTCGAGGATCGGTAATCCCATGAGCCAATGCATTTTGGCATTGGAAACCCTAAAACCCTGACGGGAATATAAGACTGAGGTCACAGGGATAGTGGTCATATTGGCCAGGAGCTTAGCCAGGAGGGCTAACGCGTAGGAAGCGCGTCGGGATTCGAGAAATCGCGAGTCCTAAGGACATTTGCATTTTGGCATTGAAAAGTCCAAACCCCGATGGGGGGGCAAGGATGCGATATTGTGAGTTGAAGGTCACGTGGATGAGGATCTTAGCCTGGAGGAATAACGGGGATTGGAGAGCATCGGGAAATTGAAACCCAAAACCCTGACAGGAGAAGATAAGGCTGCGGTCTTATGAGAACTAGTCACATGGACTAGGAGCCTAGCCAGGGAGGGGATAAGGCCGAAAGGATATCATCGGTGATCGGGGATTGAAGAGTACAAGGACTCTCGACGATGAGGAACATGAAACCCCGAAACCTGATATTACATTCCCTATAGAGAATTTGTCCATGGTCGTTCAGAAGGCCGTGACAGGGTGAAGAAAAGACTTGTGGGTCAATTTTCGAAGGGATTCCATTTGGGAGTCCAAGGAGATAATTAGGCTCGAAGAAGGGATTAGAACGATCCTGCGAGCAGGGGGCGCGAAGGCTGGGGTCGCTCGGGTCCTTACTGCGTCATGTTAGAAGGAAGAAAGGAAAGAGAATAATTATTCAAAAAGAAATAATTTGATTTATTTTAATTTGTATTATGATGTTACCACTTAGACAATTGGTGCACATTTTGGATGGACAACAAACATGTTATATTCTTTTGAGAACTTTAAATATCATGTCATTTTGATATTTTTGGGAGATACAAGTTTGTTGATTTGGTATGTTTTGAATGGGCCACTTATTTTTATATATTTCATGATGTCGATATATTCTTACAATTTAATCATTTTTGGAGTTCCAAGGGAAATGTTGGAAATAAAGGAATGAAGACCTAGTGGTACCCCACCAATTATTTAATATTTATTACCCTTATAATAAATATTTTTTTCTTCTCCTGAATAATGTTATTCAAATTTATAAACAAAATGCAGTTGATCTAATCAAACTACTTTATAAAGATATAAAAGAAGGAGAGTAAGAAAAAGAGGTCATGAGGAAATATTGAAATGAAACTTCTGAAAAGGTTTGCTCTTGCCTCAAGTGAGATTATTATATGTTCATTTCATATTGAGTTTCATTAGAGTTGAGTTTTCTTGTTGATAATAGGGTTATTATGAAGGTGGTGAAGAAAGGAATAGGAAGCACTGACCGTTGACATTCTCCAAGGTCATTCATTCTTATTGAATGTCTATTTGGTTTTAGTTGGAAGTTCTAAATTCATTTCAGTGTTGATTAATTTTATTTTTCCATAGTTCAAAAAAATAATGCACTTGTATCTTAGACTGATTGTTATGGACCTAAACTCCCTAACCCCTCACGTAAGTAGAATAATATATTTTCCATGTAATAAAGGCCAATATTAATAAGGCCTAGTAATAAGGAAGAATAAGTCAAATGTAAGAAGACCTAATAGAAGCTTCCACTTCTAGAAGATCTTCCTATAGATTGTTTTGTTAGTAGATAGATTTAGTATAAATAGGAGTCGAGGGTATGAGAATTCGAGTCTTGATCATTATTGTAATAGATCGCTTCTATGTTGGAGGTTTCCCCCTCGAAGAGGCAAGTGAACATTGTTTCCTATCAACAAAGGTATTATTTTGGTGTTGTGGTTTCATATATTGTGTTGTTCCACTGTTATACTCTGTAATATTTATGTTTTCAACTATTATAATAGATTTGGTACCTTAACAAGTGGTATCATATCACTTTCCTTGGAAGAAAATTGTGGGTAATGTTTTTAAGGTAGAGACGTATTCTGGTGTCTTAAATCTAAAAATATATGACATTCAGCACATGAATCCACAGTCGAGGAAGCATACACGCGAGAACTACAAGTGGTACTCAAGATCACATTGCAATCCACCCTAGTAACCCTTGTTGGTACCCCTTTGAGTGGTATTGCATCAGACAACACTTGTATATAGATTGGCTTAGATATCTTGAATCCCTTCATAGATCAACCAATCAGCCGCCTGACTCCTATAGTGCCACTGAGAACAACACTCGGGAAGATACTCTATAGTACCTAGGTAGTTAGGTAGTATGGCTAAGGGCACAATCTAGCCTCCTTAGTTGGTTCCCCGAGATATTGAGTTGAGTACTACTGTTGGACCCGACACGTATATCAGAGAGATAAAGCAGAGGGAAAACCCTTTCCTGTAGAAACTATGAATACCCTAACCCTTGGGATAGAAACAGAAACTATGAATACCCTAACCCTTTCTATTGTCGTGCAAATTTACCTCTTGCATTATGGTTGCGAAATTACTACACATTTCTTCTTGTTAATAATTTGGGCCTTTAAACACTGTAGTATTATTCAGATCGGAGAGTATAACTCCATGGGAGTAAAAAAAAAAAATCTAGGGATTTCCTGCACCCTTATTTGAGACCTATCTCATTGGACTCCTCTTTTCATACTGATCGCAGTGATATCTATCAATTTTTAGCCTTTTCTCTTCCTATGGTCCCAACCCCCTTTTTGGCACCCCTACTTGCGACCTATTCCATTGTAATATTATTTTTGTCCTGATCACAGTGATACCTATCATTTATTAGCCTTGTTTTTTCGTGGACCCATCTGCCCTTTTCACCCACCTTTATTTCCCACCTCTTCCTGTATTTTTCCCTCACCATGGCCACCACTCGCAACCAAGAACTTGAAAATCGCATAGTTACCCACATTGAGTCACAAATTGACTCCATGAAAGAAAAATTGAAGAAGGACCTCAATTCCCACTTCATCAGCCAGCTTGAATCCCACCTAGAGTCTCAAATTGATTCATTTGTTGCCAAGGTACTAGAAAAACTTCCCATTTCAGGAATCCCTTCCTCATCTAATCAACCTTCTCACCATGAAGGTATTGCTTCCTCCAATTCCTAGCATTTTTAGTCCCACCCTTTTCATCGTGATCTTTTTCTTCCATGAGTAGAGATGAACAAATTTAATGGCTCAGATCCCACTGGTTGGGTCACTCAAATGGAACACTACTTCTCCTTGCATGGCATCACTGATGACTTGGCCAAACTTCGTTACGGTGTCGTATATTTGGATCTAGAACATCGGCAATGGTGGTGATGGAATCACAAATCATGCCAAGGATATGTGGCTTGGACCCATTTTGTGGCTAAACTTTATGACTGCTTTGACATTGATACACACTCCCTGGTTTTTCTGACCAAATTGAAACAATCAGGTTTATAGTTGCATTTGGGAAATTATCTTTTAGAAAAGAGGGAATGTATGATAATTTTTTCTTGGAATTATTTATCAGTGGCCTCAAGGATGACATTCAAACCCAAGTTCTCATGACTCGCCCCCAGACTTGGTTGGAAGCTACTCAATGTTCCAAGGAATCTCAATAGGTTGTTATTTCCCAACACCAAAAACCTTATTTCCCTTTGTGCCCTCACCCATCCCCTCCTCACCCTCCTCCCACCCCACTCAAGATCCAAAAATTAACTAGGGAATAAATGGTTGAACGCCAACTCAAAGGTCTTTTTTATAATTGTRATGAAAAATATTATCCAGGGAACAAGTGTAAGGAACAAAAGTTGTTCATGGCCATATYTGAGGATGTTTCTRAAGATGAGATCGAGGATTTGMATTCATCYGAGCTACCTAAGCCATCTCCTATCACTCCACCATCTAATCCACCAAAAKTTGAACTAGTCATTTCCTTGAATGCACTCGTTGGCTTCTCTGGTCCCTAAACCCTCAAGCTAATTAGGTACATAAAAAATTGGAAGGTCATAATCCTAATTTACAGTGATAGCACTCATAATTTCATTCATCRAAGCATTTATCAAGAAACCCAATGCTATATCCATGCAGTYAAAAATTTTCTAATCATGATTTCCAATAGAGATTCCATGAAATGTAGGGGGCGTTGTGAAAATGTGTGTCTCCAAATTGGCCAGTAAAACTTGAAGTCTCGTATGTTCGTTATCGACATGGGTGGTCATGACATTGTGTTAGGTGTGAAATGGTTATGCACTCTTGATCCCATATTCATGGATTTTAAGGAATTGACCATACAGTTTCAATAGGACGACCAAGAATATAAGTTCCAAGCCATCACAGCAAGCTCCCCTGAGATCATTAGTTCCCATCGAATGGAAAATCTCCTCAAAAAAGGCCATTCTAGAATTATTTCCCAACTCAATGGCATTCAAGTAGTTGAGACATCCTATGTGCATCTTGACCTCCAATCTATATTTTCCAAACACCACACTATTTTTTCCACTCCCCATGGCCTTCTCCCTTCCCTTGGTGTTCATGATCATTCCATTTCTCTAGTCCTGGGAAGTCTTCCTCCCAATGTCCACCTATATAGTCATCCCTTTGCCCAGAAGAATGAAATTGAGAAAATTGTTCAAGAATTTCTCGACGCAACTATCATATGCCATAGTACTAGCCCCCATTCTTCTCCTATGATCATGGTCCTCAAAAAATAAGGCACATGGTGCATGTGTCCGGACTTTCATGCTCTCATCAAAATCACCATCAAATATAAGTTTCACATTCTTGTCATTGATTATCTACTGGATGAATTGAGTGGTGCTCACTAGTTTACTAAACTTGATATTCATTTTGGTTACCACTAGATACATATGAAAGAGGATGATATTCCCAATATGGCCTTTCAAAATCATGAGGGCCACTATGAGTTCTTGGTCATGACCTTTGGCCTATGTAATTCCCCCTCCACTTTCCAAAGTCTCATGAATCATGTATTTCATCCTTTTCTCTGTCATTTTGTCTTAGTTTTCTTTGATGATAATCTCATTTACAGTAAAACATGGACAACACATCTTTCCCATGTGGATCAAGTTCTCCATCTCCTTTCTCAGCACCAAATTTTCCTCAAACAATATAAATGTTCCTTTGGAGCTTCATAAGTGGAGTATTTGGGTCATATTGTTGGCCAGGATGGTGTCATAGTGGATCCTACAAAAATTGAAGCTATGTAGGATTGGCCTCACCCCAAAACTCTCAAGATTTTGCGTGGTTTTCTGGGTTTAACGGAATATTATCACAAATTTGTTAATAACTATGGAAAAATTGCAGACCCTCTCACTGATCTCCTTGAAAATAATTCTTTCAATTGGAATCCTACAACTGATCAAGCCTTCCATGCTTTGAAAGAGGCTATGCCCATAATTCCTGTCATGGCCCTTCTTGACTTCAAAAAGACTTTTTTCCTGGAATGTGGTGCATCTGAGAAAGGAATTGGCACAATACTGATGCAAGATGGAAGGCCTTTGTCCTTCACTAGAAAAAAAAATTCAGAGGGCTATTTGGGACAATCAATCTATGAAAAGGAAATGATGGCCATTTTTCATGTCGTGGATCTTAGATGTCCTTATCTATTAGGTAAATGCTTCCAAATTAAGAAATATCATCATAGCCTCAAGTATTTTCTAGAGCAACTCCTTTTATCCCCGAAGCAACAAAAATGGGTGACCAAGCTATTTGGATATGATTATGATATCATTTACAAGAAAGGAAAATACAATGTGGTTGCAGAAACTCTTTCAATTAAATATTAAGATTAAGGGTCCATCTTTTCTCTATCATTCATTGTAACAGATTGGCTCCAAGTTGTTCGTCAGGAATGGTTGCAAGATCCCAAATTGTCATGTCTGATCCAACAATTGCAAGACAATTATTTAGTTTCTCCAGAGTACTCTTGGAATAATGAAAATCTTCTCTACAAATATCATCTGTATTTAAGAAAACAGTCACAACTCAAGTCCATGGTGCTATCTAAGCTTCATGCTACACCCACAGTTGGGCATTTTGGGTTTACCAAAACATATGACAGGGTCAAACATTATTTTTTCTCGGATGGTATGAAACAGGATGTCTGCACCTTTGTGGAAGAATTTGATGTTTGTCAATGTAACACGGGAGAAACAGTCAAATCCCCAGGAACACTACAACCACTTCCAATTCTACCCACTATTTGGAGGGATATTTCTATGGGTTTCATTATTAGATTACCTAAATAGGGAAATTAATCATTCATGATGGTGGTCATTGATCATCTTTCCAAATATGCTCATTTATGTGATCTTCAACACCCATTCACCATAATGGAATCAATTAGAATGATCCTGGCCTATGCATATTCTAAAAGTATCAGAGTACATCATATGGATGTAAAATCAACATTTCTAAATGGAGAATTAGAAGAATAATTCTACATCGAACATCCAGAAGGGTTTCTATTGTCAGAAAGAGAAGACTATGTTTGCAGATTGAAGAAACCTCTTTATGGACTCAAGAAATCCCCTAGAGTTTGGTATTCAAGAATGGACAAGTACTTACAACAACTAGGATTCAGAAAAGGAAATGCAGATAGAAATCTCTACATAAAAGTGGATCGGGACAACATACTTATTATTGAAGTGTATGTGGATGACAGCATCTTTGGAAGTGATTATGACATGATGAGTAATAAGTTTGTCAAAAACATGAAGAATGAATTTGAAATGTCCCTAGTTGGTGAGTTGAATTTCTTTTGGGACTCTATATATCTCAGCTAGATGAAGGTATTTTCATTTCTCAAACCAAGTACATCAAAGAGATGTTGAAGAAGTCTGAAATGGAAGATTTAAAACCTATAAGTACTCCTATGGTGACTGGTTGCAACTTGAGAAAATATGATGAATCCAAGGAAGCATATTAGAGACTCTATAGATTAATTATTGGAAGCCTACTCTATGTGACATCCTCAAGACCATTAGTTAGTATTTTATTTAGCTTGAAATATTAAGATAGTTATGTATGATAATATTTTATTTATGGAAAACTGTGATTAATTGTTAGCTTCAGCAGGTCTCATGTAGAAAGGGTTTCCAACCTATTGGGATGCACAAGGGTATCTTCTCAAGGCTAAAAAACTAAGTTCTAGCTCATTATATTTTAGTCTAGGTTCGTCAATGCTTTGGAAGACTTATGCAAGCTTCTTAGGACTCTTTTGGGCATCATGTAGGAGTTTCCTATAGGACTGTTACAGTTCCTATAGAAAATTTCTATAGGGATGTTTTAGCTCAAGTTTCTCAATTTTCTCAATCATGTTCTCGTGAATTTAACAATATATAATAAGATGACATATGGATTGATGTTGACTCAAGGGTTAGGAATAAATTGGTTCATTTAGTCTATGCAATAGTTCATCTTCTTAAATTCAAATTCTTGTTATGCAATGGAATCAGTTTCATGCTTTATAATCAATTTTCTGTTTTCATAGTTCAATATGCTTTCTTTCATTCCAATAGACTAGATCTCCTTTACTAAAGACAAATCAACTGTTTTTTCAATTTGGTGTGCTTTCATTCATGCAAATAGCTCAAAGTATTTTTTGCAATATTGATTCCTTGCACAAGTTACTCTTATATTCTTGCATTTGACCCCTTGATCAACCTCATACCTATATTGTGATCAGTGCATTATTCATATAATTTCCATAGAATCTCTTAAGTTTGTACAAACCCCATGTTGAAAAGTAAAGTAACAAGACAAGGATGTAGTATTATTATTGCTACTATTCCTAGGCCCACCACTTCTCTGAGATAGTTAAACCCATACAAGACATGATAAAGAAAAATGTAGAATTCAAATGGGGAACTAAATAAAAAGAATATTTTATCCAGATTAGGGAAGAGAGCTAAATCTCCTACATTGATGAGCCACCCAATTTTCATAAAGATTTCATCTTGTACATGTTTTCTTTTGAGACTGCATATGCATCAGTATTGAGTTAGAATAACCATGAAGAGAATGAAGTTCCAATTTCCTTTACAAGTTCAGGATTAGAAGGGGAAAAACTCAAGTAACTTGAATTTGAAAAACAAGTCTATGTACTTTTCAAATCTTTCAAGAACTTCAGACCATATACTCTGAAATCTTGAACCAAGGTTATAGTCGCTTACCCTGCAGTAAGAAATTTACTGGTGCAAAAATATTTTAGGTGAAAAAGGGGCTCATTGGATGACTGCATTACAATAATATGATTTGGAAATCGAACCTGCAAATATTGTGAAAGGGTAAGGACTTTGTAAACTTGTAGTTGAGTCTAAATATGTACATGAAGTTGAAAATGGATGGGATAATGAAGTATCCATTACTAAAAATGAAATCCTTTACATCCTTATTCCTACAAATTATTGGTACTATGAACTGAAATATTACCTCACTAGTGGTACTGCCCCTTAGTACTTGGAACCTAGGAAAATAAGATATCTAAGATTGAAATATTCTCAATATCAGTTGGTAAATGGGATCCACTTTAGACACAATTATGATAATGTCTCATTAATATGTCTGGAAAAATGAAATGCTGAAAATTATTTACATGAGTTACATGATGGTCCTGCTGGAGGTCATTTTGGAGGAGACAACGCTACACACAAAATACTTTGAGCAGGGTATTATTGTCCAACAATGTTCAAATATTCTCATGTTTATGCCAAAAGAATGTGAATTTTTCCAAAAGTCAACTTGGAGAGAAAAATAATTTGCATTTCCTCTGCAAACTATCTCAATGGATAATCCTTTTTAGCAGTGGGGCCTGGATATTACTAATGATATCAATCCTAATTCCTCTTAGCTCCACAAATGCATTCTGATAGCAATTGACTTTTCACTAGATGGACAGAAGTTGTTCCTATGAATATAGTCAATGAAAATCAGGTGATCTCTTTCCTTGAATCTCATTTTATTACCAAGTTTGGTGTCCTTCAATATTTAGTTTTTGATAATGAAAATTAATTTTCATCATTGAAATTAACTGATTTTTTTTTAGAGAAAGTATTAAAATTAAGTATGTTTTCAACTATTATCCCCAAGGTAATGGTCTTGTTGAATCTACAAATAAGAATTTAATTTCTATCCTGAAAAATGTTGTGATTGATCATCAAAGGTGTTGGAATATTTATTTACTCTCTCTAGGATAATAGAGTGACACCAAAAGTATTCTTAAGGAATTCTCCTTTATTATTGGTATATGGAAAAGAAGCAATTTTACCCCCGAATATTTGTTTTCCTTCTTTGCAATTAGATCAAGTTGCTCAAGACAACAATTTCCTATTAATGCACCAAAGATTATATACTCTTATCAAGATGGAGGAAGAAAGGGAAAAAGCCAAGGAAAAATTGGACAAACATCAGCAATTGGCCAAACGCTAGTCTGATAAAAGCTCATTCAGTAATAAAGGCTTCCAAGTAGGAGACCAAGTTCAAAAGTGGGACAAAACCAATGAGCCTAAAGGTAAGCATGATAAGTTTCAACATTTTTGGCTTGTCCCATTCCAAATCAAAGAAAGAGTAGGTTTTGCAACTTTCAAGCCCAAAACTCCAAAAGGGGAGATTGAGGAGCTCCATGCTAATGGAAAAATCCTTAAAAAGTATTTATCTTGATCACCTGTGGTGATATAGTCTTGTATATAGCAGTCATCATTTCATGTCATTCTCTTTTAAAAATTTAATCTTCTTTTATAATACATGTGTACAATTATTTCTTTTTATTTTCTATATAATTGATTTTGAATTAGTTTGTTTTTTTTTTACTTTTAATCATCCCATGTCTCATATCCAAGTGGAGGCTCCAAAAGTAACTTCCTTGCTAAAAGGGCATGTTATTTTTTGGGGTATCTCAGAGAGGTACTTCTGCATTTGCAGTTCCTAGCATGCAAAGGTGTCTGAGAGACGCTCTCTAGATATTTAACTATATAATTTCAATTATAAAATTAATGTTACTTTTATTTAATGACTAAAGTAATTTTTTTATAAAGTTAAGTGACTTGATTGATTTAAGTTATCTCAATGAGAGATTAAGTCACAACCATCGATCTTGGAAAGGAAAGATATAATATTAACCCTTGAGATCTTAGGGTTGTGGATTTGGTCATCAAGAGATTATAAAAGCATATCTTAGGAAAGTGAGAGGCACGCATTGAGATGAGAGATGAAGAAGGTGATTTAGTTGAGGAAGAGGGCGAATTTTTAGCTAGAGGAAATATTTTGTAGGGCCAAAAAAGCAGTTGGGACGAAAAAGTATGACTAGAAAAAGTTGGGCCAAAAAAGTTGTGCGAAAAAAGATGGGCCAAAAAAGTAGAGTTGAAAAAAGATGGGCCGAAAAATATGTGCAGAAAAAGCAGCGGCAGAAAAAATGGGATGAAAAAAGTTGGGCTGAAAAAACTGGGCCAAAAAAGAAGGGTCCAAGAAGTAGGGTCATACAGGTTGAGTTTTTTGGGCTGTCAGAAATTTATGAATTAACTATTGTAATTATTTCCTTCCTCTAAAGCCAATAAAATCCTCTCATTTACTGATTTTCCCTATGGGGTTTTTCCAGTGGCATTGCCTAGAAATATTTGTGTTCAAATGTGTATGTTGTTTATGATTCCACTATGCATTTTAATGGTTAAAACTCATTTGTAAATTTTCTGCATAGTTTACAAAATTTATATAAATAGTAGATTAAATTTTGTGTTGTTAAATTTTTGGCATAAAATTCTTGATTGTTGGGTGTCAACAAATTAACAAAGACAACTAGTATGCACAGAGAACCAATGATATGGGATCATGTCAAATATATGAGGAAGCTAAGAAATTAATTTTTTTTACTATAAGACGGCTTCAAATCATACACAATGCCTGCAGAAAAAGAATCAACTCAGACAAACATCGACCACATGTGGAAGATGCATTCTAATGAATCAGGCTCCAACTCAGGTAATGGAATAGGTATTGTATTAACTTCCCCTAATGGTGAACTTCTTTATTTTTCATATCATTTAGAATTTGAATCTACTAACAATGTTGTTGAGTATGAGGCACCCCTTCTTGGATTGAATGCAACAAAGGATATAAGCATTAAGATTTTAAATATTAGAGGTGATTCTGACCTGGCGGTTTTCCAAGTTAAAGGATTGCATGCTTGTAAGAATGAAGAGTTGAGAAGGTATAGGTGGGAATTCCTAGTAGCCATGGAATCATTCGAAGCAATTGGTTTGTACGTCGTACCAAGATCATTAAATGATAAATCTTATGCACTAGAAGTTTCTGCTTCAATCTTTCAATTATTTCCAGAGTTAGAAAAGGGTGAAATATACATCCAGTTTACAAACCTTCTATTCTAGACAACATTGAAAACTAGCAGGTTTTTGAAGACAATGCATAGATAGTTGGATTCTTGAACAACACATAGGAATTCGAAAAGAATGAGATTGATTGGATGGAAGAGGACTCTCTATACAACAATTGCTAACCAACAAGATCCTTGTCAAGATTGTACCTTTGGAAGCCACTTTTAGGAAAGATAATGCATTCAAGGGTTGGACTGAGACAATAAAGACAGAAGAGTACAAAGAAATGAATGTTGGAATAGATGATTATCTAAAGACAATTAAAATTGGGACAGGAATCATATCCAATGAAAAGAAAAAGATCAAGGATTTGGTCACATAGTATAGGGACGTGTTTGCATGGTATTACGACAACCTCAAGGATTAGAAGGGAGACATCATACAACACTTGATTTTGTTATTCCAAGATGCCAAGACTTTCCTTAGGAAGCTCATATAGATAACTCAAAAATTGGCACCACTTGTGAGGAAAGAATTGGAAAAGTTGTTCAGTGCAGGTATCATTTCTCCCACCAGAAATAATTCATGGTTACTAACCCGGTAGTGGTTCGAAAGAAGACAGGAAAGATCAGATTATGGGTAGACCTTAAGAATCTCAACACTGCTTTAGTTAAGGACTACTATATGTTACCCAATATGGATGTGCTTCTGTAGAGAATCACAAGTTCAAAGATGTTGTCATTCTTGGACGATTTTTCTCGATACAACCAAGTCTTGGTGAACAAATATGATAGAGAGAAGATCACTTTAACCACCACACCTTAGGGTTATTTCAAGTAAATAAATGTGCCTTTTGTGTTTCTCAATGCAGACGCTACCTTCCATAGAGCCATGGATTACACCTTTAGGGATATCATCAAGAAGATCATTGAGATCTACCAAGATGATCTTATGGTATTCTCGAAAAACATAAAGGATCATATTCGTCATCTCAGACAGGTTTTTGAGAGGTGACACAAATATGGGATATCACTCAATCGTAAGAAGACAGTGTTGGGAGTTATGGAGGTAAAGTTACTCGGTCACATTTTATCAAAGGAAGGAGTAAGGGTGGACCCAAAAAGAATCAAGGAAATTCAATTGATCAAGCTACCATGAACTAAGGAGCTACAATATTTTTTTGGAAAGGTAAATTTCATCATAAGGTTCATTCCAAATGTTGTTGAGATCACTAAACCCCTCAATAAATTATTGAATAAGGATACCACTTTCAAGTGGAATGAAGCGAGTCGTGATGCATTTCAGAGTGTCAAGGACACCATAGTCAACACTCTGGTATTGGTAAGCCCTATTTTTTCAAAAGAAATTTTAATATTTTCATTTTCTTCTAATGATACCATTGCAGGAGTGTTACTTCAAAAGAATGATCAGGGAAATGAAAAACTCATTTCCTTCATGAGAAAAATGCTCAAAGACTCAAACTTGAATTATGCTTGTATGGAGAAACATGCATATGCTTTAGTTAAATCACTAAGCATTTCATAACCTATATCGTATACTCTAAAGTGATTGCATGTGTTCCTCAACCTGCAGTAAAGGATATTTTATCATAACAAGATTTTTTGGGAACAAGGGGAAAGTGAGTTTCCAAGATCCAAGAGTACAACTTAGAAATCAATCCCACCAAGATTGTTGAAGGACAAGATTTAGCACGATCAATGGAGGAAATAAAGAAGTCCTTTGGATTAAAGAAGAATATTGTGTCATTTTCAACACAGTGACCCAAGATTTAGAGCACCATGATTAGTATGTATATATTATCTTCTACCACAAAATCATGATCAGTCCCAATCACTTGCCAGAGCATAAAAGGAGAGAGTTGAGGTTAAAATATTCAAGATATTGTTTCATCGATCAAGATATTGGATGGAGGAATATTGATGGTTTGATCTTGAGATGTGTCAATCTCGAAGAACCAAAGATGTTGATCAATGAATTCCATCCAGGACTGTGTTGTGGAAAACATGCAACGAGAACCACCACCCATAATTTCTTACGAGGTGGTTATTATTGGCCATCTAATTTTGCAGATGTACACAAATTTGTCAGAGAATTTCAACCTCGCCAATTCTTCACAAGGAGGAAGAAAAAATTATCATCATTACCTTTTCATCCAGTTGTAGTCGAAGCTCCCTTCCAATAATGGGGCCTAGATTTTATCGGTGAATTCAAGGACAACTCTAGTAATGGATAAAGTGGATTCTTTCAACTACTGATCATTTTAATAGATGGGTGGAATCCATACCAACAAAGAATCAAATTGATGAATTAGTAATGAATTTCTTGGAAGATAATATTATCACAAGGTTCAGAGTGCCAGCGAAAATCACAACCGACATGTCAAAGCCTTTAGTTTAGCAAGATTATCAACATTATGTTTCAACTATGTAATTGTCCTGTCACATTCATACAACTACTATCCCCAAGGAAATGGATTTTCCAAGTTCAACAACAAGAACCTTATGAATACCATCAAGAAGACAGTCGACGACAACAAGAGAAGTTGGGATAGTAAGTTTAAATATGCTCTATGGGTTGATCGGATAATGAATAAAGAATCGACTAGGAAAATACCATTTGAGATGGTATATGAGATGGAAGTTACTTTACCAATTCACCTAAATCTTCCTATATACAAAATTATACAAAATTTTTCTATTGATTCAGAGGCTATATAGGGAAGGATCAACCAATTGGTTGAAATAGACGATATTAGAAGACATGCATTTAATCATCTATTTCAAATGCAAGAAAATACTAAGAAGAAGTTCGAAAAAAAGGCTCGTTAGCGCAACTTCCAAAAAGGTGACTTGGTCTTGTTATGGAACAAGGGTGATAATATAGGTAACCACAGTGAGTTTGAAAGTCTTTGGTTGGTCCCATACCAAATTGAGGAGCTTGCAGGTAATAATTATTTCTACCTTAGCCATTTGAACACTGAAACATTGCCTTTCCCGTAAATGGGAAAATTCTGAAACTATTCTACCTAGGTAATAGATGATGTCATTAGGGGCATTTTTGTATTATAGTAGGTTTTAGTTCCAATTTTTTCTTATGTGGTTTCATTTCATAGAGTGTTTTTCTTTCTAATTCTTAAATTAGTGATGTTTTATTTTATTTACTTCCCACTTTAGTTTCTTTTCTTTTTAGGAAGGGATAAGACCTCATGTCTTATTCCCTCCCTAGTATTTAATGCAAAATCTTGTGAGAGTTTTCCAGGCATACAGATGTGGATATTATGAGGTTCTCACACACTCACGGGTAGAGCATATATCCCATAGTTGGAGCGAGCTATCATTATTGGGGTACATGCTCAACTACATAGTGACATATGTGTTTTTTCCATTTTTCCTACTATTTAGGAGGACTACTATTTCTAGCATGTCTACTTATAATAGGTCTATTTTTAGTCGGTGGTTTCCTATATGTAATACCATGGGTTTCTAAAACCATGTGCTCATAAACCACCATTAGGAAAATTCCTATTTTTCAGGGGAAGAGTGCTTCATTCCTTGATTTTAGGAGATAATTTTTATCGCATGGCTAGAGAGCACACTTTGAGTGAGAATATCATTCTCCCAAGGAAGTGTGAATTTTCCATCTTATTCTTGGAGTTAACTTATTTCACTTATTTACCTATTTTAGTGACTTTCAATATTTATGAAATTCTCTCTCAATTAGGACTTTAGTTCCATTCTTGGACTCTAGTCTTATTCTAGGAGAGTTTTTCTATTATGGAATGCATGTTGACTTCATGTAGAGTTCTCATTGAGTTCACACCTATATTTTTGACATTTTCTTATTATTAGCAACTTTTGACTTTAGTTAATTGTTACTAGTGAGAGTGGTTGTTTCCGTTACTTGAGAATGCACATGGAAACCCCAACCTAGTGCGCATTATTGTTATTGTGGAGAGTCTTATATATTGTACTCATGATCAAGGATTAATACAATGTGATTCGAGTTGGTTTTTTAGTCTTTTATGTGTGAAGATTGATTATATTTTTCTCTCTCCTCTCTTTCTTTTGCAATTAACTAGTGTAGTATTTACTACTCACAATTAGGTCTTGGAGTGTGTTTTAATACTACATGGTATATGAGCAAGGTTTTGAGGGTGTATTCACTTTTATTTCAAGTTTATAGACCAAATTGGACATCCCGTAGCTATGAATCAGCCATCTTCTTCAATGATCTTGACACCCTTCAACTACTTTGAGTGGAAGCCCTAGATAGAGCTTCTACTTTATAGCAAGGGTTTGTATAGGGTCACCATGGGGACCGAGGTCGAGCCTACTTCAGCCATAGAGAAATCAAACTACTTCAACAGAATGAATGAAGCCTACGGGATAATGTGCTTGAGAATCTCTTTGGATATCCACTTCCATGTCGATACTCGCAAGACTCCTAATGATGTTTGGAAAAACATTTGAAGGATTTTCTAGGAAAGAAAGACAACCTAATAGGTCATCAGTTGGATAATGACATACATGCATTGAATCCAAGATATTTTGAGACCCTACAAGACTACTTCTATAAGTTTAAAACTTTGTTTTCTCATTTTAGGGCTTGTGGAATTGATAAGAAAGATGAACATTTAATATTTTTAATTCTAACCAAGATAGGACCAGAGTATTCTATCTACACTTTTTCTTTTCATACTAAAAAGTTAGCTATGGGGTCTACATGGAAGATGTCATCCCTGTATGAGTTCATGGAGTCACTTATCCATGTGCAAACAAATATCCTCTAGATAGGGGCACTCAATACTTCTAAGCCCCATGAGCTTACAACTCAAGGAACTTCAAAGAACAATAAGTATAAGAGCAAGGGTAAGGACCAAGAGAACAATAAGCAAGGTAAACAAAATTTCATGTTAATCCCCCGAGTCTAGGGGTAACTAAGGAGATGATGTATCGAGGCACACAGGTAGTATACATGGAGTGTCCAGATCTCGATGCACAACACAGCCCGCAAATCCCCTATATTTCACCACAATCTGTCATCATCATCATTTTAGCAGAGCAACATCCACTACGCTAGCTTGGCTCCCAAAAGACAACAAGTCTTGCTTCATGTAGTAACACGTCTGATCTCTTGGTAAGTGTCACTTTAATGTTTGAATCATTTTAGCATGTTGCAAGAGTCCTTTCTTGATTATAAAACAATTGCTTTGAAATTATATCCTTTTCCTTATTTCACCTTGGTGGTTGACAAGGTTTCCTAGTAAGTCAGTCACCCTTGGTAAAAGGGTTGCTACTAGGGGGTTGCTTGGAGGATCATCATATTATTAATTAATCATACTTACCACTTTCCACACTTAGTCCCCTCCATTTCCTCATGTTTTGGGTTTTCAGGTGCATTGACCCCAAGAAGGGCTTGTACCTCATTTCATGGGAGAAAGGGGATAAAGGTCGAAAGTTGTTGTTACTGGAAAAAGTTAAAAGATATAGATTATCCTTCTAGATTCTTGCTCTAATATCTTGAGAAAAATGAAATGCTACTCCATAATAATGAAGGACCTTGTAAAACATGTAAGTAATAAATGTCTCACTTGGTGGGGGAATGCATTTGTGGTGTCCTTTACTTTCCATTGCATATGGCACTCAATGTGTTCCTAACTTCAATTGGCATTGTGGTTCGCTTTACTTTCCATTGCACATAGAATTCAATGTTCAAACCATAATAAATCAAATGTAAGGTCTTGTAAAAGGGTTGCATTGCAAACGAGGGATGCAACACACCCTCCATAAAGGCACCCATAAATGAGACAATACGAACCCTTGATATGTCAAGGACCCCATGCCCAAAAGTCTTCCCCCAATCCACCTCATACTCATCACATGATCTAGATACAAT
>ML801313.1:26011-42716 GCA_009831015.1 Picea engelmannii | reverse complement strand
AAATACTCATCAACTATGACTCATCAATATGTACCAACATCATCAACTATACACCTCATGTATGTGCGCCAACTCATCAACTACTTGTCTAAACCATGTACTCAACATGTACCACAACTAAAATACCTCATCAATTTCATCATACAAATCTGAATTGTAGATCTGTAATAGACCTAGTGTATATGATCACATTCTTGCAAACTTTCCTTAACTTTAAAAACAAGAGACTAGCATTTTCATCAAACTTTTCTTTAGTCTCACATGCCTAGTTTTGGATTAGTCAACAACCCTAACTTGAAGTAATCATAAATTTGAACCTGTAATGTATAAATATAGGAAACTAATAAAAAAATTCTTCAATTTGTTTTATGCAATTCCTCTGAGTGTCACTACTTGGAACCTCTCAGAAAAGGAGTTATAGAAAAAATGGCATACCTTGCTGAATTCTGGCTTATTCTAGAGAGCGACATTGTAGAGCGTGCCCCGCACAAAATATTTGATGAATTGATATGAAACTATTACAAAACATACTAAATACTGTATCCTAACCAACATATTTTGTCTCACTAAATTTGGATCTGTTATGAATAATGTATGATGTTTTTACCCGAAACACCTGATTTTGACTAGTTTCAGGACTGGCCACAAACCCTATTTTCCACGAAGTGTAACTCGCAAAATACAAAGACCCACAGGCTGAATGTTTTACTATAGATACTTGGATATGTTTTCTCACTTGCATATAAATTTAACAGTCTGAATCATTATAGAAAAATAGTTATAGCGAAAATGGTGAGATGACCTGTAAATAACATAACTTAGAAAGCACCATCAAAAGAATTTATCCTTCCTTGCATTTCGGCCTTCTTTTCTTCACCTTCACTCCGAATTCTAGTTTATATATCCTTGGTTACCTCAGACACATATAGATATTCAATATTCTCAAGTGGGATTCAAATGAGACATCCTTGCCTCTTATTTATTCTCTCCAAGTAGCTTCCTTAAAAACATCGTCTAGGTCACTTGACCCACTTTCCTTATTTTAGGGTTGGGTCAACTTCTAATTTCTCCATTAAATTTATTATTGAAATAATTTATTTTGTATTCACTTTGAATTATAATACACTCATCACTTCACTTTATTATTTACCTTTTAAAATCTCTTAAACCACTTTGATTACTTTGACCTTTTAGGGCTTCTAGATGACATATGAGGGTCCTTCAACTTCGTAAGGCCATAACTCTCAAACCGTGAGGAGTTATGTGACGTTCTACATACCACCAGAAATAGAATGACATGTACTATCCATATAGAATAGTATTATCTGAAAATATATCATAACTCATATTGTTACCCATCAAACAAACTTGGGGTCTCCAACTTCTCATGGCCATAACTCTCTAACTGTGAGGAATTATGTGATGTTCCACATACCACTGGAAATTACATGACAAGCACTATACATCTAGGATATTTTACCTAACAAATTCACTTTCCTTCATCTCATTATTCCACAATTAATCATGGGTTCTCTTACTCCACAAAGCATCTTCCCGTGAGGGCTTTCACCATAAGGGGACCACTTTGGTGTTCGTCCATATTTACTTCTTATCAACCATGACAAAAAAATAATGAGTCATATTTACATCAAACAATATTGGGTCCATTACCTAAACCTTTGTGCTATGGGGCTTTCTTAAAGGGGTGACATCAATGACAACCAACCTTAATCAACAGAAGTTGCACTTAGAGATCCTATGTCACCCTTCTCGGGCATGAATTCACCCTTGTAGGGTTTTATTTCATGTAAAACATTATTTGTGTATATTGTAAAGGAAAATTTAAGGGTTTGGCCCTCTTATGTTTTGTTGTTGACAATTTAAAGTGGACAAATAGGTCAAGATGGCTCCATATAAATAAAGCCACATGACATTTCATTTTATCATCACATCATCTCACCATTTGTGAGAGAACAAGTCTAAAATTTTCACCCTATTTTGCTATCTCTCTCTTCTACATTCATGTGACTTGCTTGAAGGATAATTTTGTGGATGCTTTTGTTTATTTTTGGATGGAATTTCTTCAATTAGGGTTTATTATCATGCTATCTTGATGAAGTAAGTGAAATTTCTACAATTATTATCTTTGTTCTCTCAAATGTTCATGGGAATTTCTTTTTTTCATGCTAGATGTCTTGCTTGATAAACCCTAAGAGAGGATAATAAGTGCTTCCTCCTCCCACAAAGGTTATTCTTGTTCAAAATTGGTGAAATCTCCTTGCTAGGGTTAGCATCCTGAATCCCTAAAGTGCTAGAACTTTAGGATTTTAGCCCTGGACACTTGGTTTCTTGACATAGTTGAAGTATTAAGGAGGGAGAAAAGGTTGCTAGAACCAAAACGTGCTTGCACTCTAACAATAATTCTCTTTAAGGCTTAAACTTGTTACCACACAAGTTGTAGGTTAGGAAAATCCTGACCCAGCCATCAAATGATGACAAATTTGAGAACACCTACCCACTATAACCTTAGGCAGGTATTCCCAACACTTTAGAGATGATAGAATCACCTCAAGGGGGGAATATCGGTGACCCTGGGTGGAATGAGATGAAAAGTGAAGTGATGAAATAAGGTCCCCCTATAGGTCAAGGTAGAATATGAATATAGGCTTGGGAAAGTTTCTAAGTGGTATCCAATGGTTTCCAAGAGATAAGAACAATTGTAAAGAGTGTTGTACCTTCCCAAGACACAAGAACAAGCTGAGCATATATGTATAATGTTAGGTGGAAAAACAAGTTATGCTTATTGTCCCTAATTTCAGTTGTAAAAAGTGTATATATATATCATCAAAGAAATAATTATTAAAGTTGCCAAACAATTGATAAAAGTCCACTGAAATATGTTAGAGATAAGTTAGATAAACACTAGTGATACTCAAGAATGAAAGCACAAGACTTTAGCAATGAAACAAGGTTGTAATAAAAGGTGTTTGCAGAGATATTTTGCATCCTTATGGATGTAGAAAACAATTTTTTACAACATTAAATCCAACATCCAAAACTCATAAATAATCCACCCAAAATTTGTGTTAGACTAAGTAGATAAATGTGGAAAACTCTTGGAAAATTTTGATGGTTGAAAAGCAAGTTATAAATTAAAAAAAATGTTAGGGTTTTTGCATCCCTAATGGTTGTATATGAAGTTTTATCACAACAGAAAGCGATATCCCTTTAGAGGGGAAACCATAGTGGCTAAGAGGTGTGCTAGGAACAATGAACAAAACCCAAAATGTAGAAAATTGAAAAGGAAAAAAATCATGTTTCCCAATGCACTATTTTTATTTCTCTAATGCAAAATATTCAGATTAGTGCCTTTAAAATTGGGTGAATGGGGTCTTTAAAGCACAAGTTGGATCAAAAATATCCCTAGGGATGTAAATCCTCTTACTACCTAGGGTATGCCAACTAACTTAGGGTAAATCTAGGAGGGTGTACACACTTGTACTTTCCCTAGCAACCCTTGTTCAAGAATGACTTATAACTTTAACAAGAAGATGAAGCATTAATGGAGGGTGTGTTATGGAACAAGTTGTAGGTTGGGAAAATATTGACCCAACCATGGAACAAGTGCTACGACTTTGGGAATTCTACACCCAATGTCACCTCGATGTAGGTCCCGCACTTGGGGGTGACTAAGGTCACTCCTGGGAGGCAATCTCGGAGACCCTAAGGGGGAAGGAAAGGAAGAAGGGAAGTGTAAGGAGACATCCCCTAGAAGGTCAAGTGATGGAAGAAATGAATGATAGGAAATGATGAGTGGAGAGAGTTAAATGGACACCAAGTGAAAAGATAGTTGTTGGTGTACATGTACCTTCCCGAAACACAAGAAAAACACCTTGCAATGCTATGTGTAAGATTTTTTACATTGTGCTATCATTATTGTGCTATCTTGAAATGAGGTGGATGGTATCAAGGCTCAATGGGCATAAGACACATGACATACAAGGGGTCATAGTGTCTCATTCATGGGTGCCTTTGTAGAGGGTGTGTGGTACCTCCATCTGCAATGCACTTTTTCGAAGCCCTTTATTTGCCTTTTATCTTTCTTTCTTTATATTTTATTTAGAACAAGGAGAGGTTGAAGGTCATTTCCCTAGCATGGTGACCAAATGGTAGCAATGTCACCCACAAATTCCTAATGGAGATGATAAGGTTGGACCATAATGAGACCCCCTTTCTCTCATCCATGCAACTGAGAGTCACTTACCCAGTTTGGTGACCAAATAATGACAATGTCATGCCACTAGATATCCATGGATGTGATAGGTCTACTCGTGATGAGACCTCCTATCCTTCAATCTACCTTTCAGGCATTTATTTGTTATATTATGGGTCCCATTTTATTCAAAGATAAGTGTTTTATTTCTTTTTTGGGTGATCCCTGGGAGAAGCATCTAGAAGGTTCATATATGGATTTTATATTTTTTCCAACATCAACCCCTCTAGGCCTTTAGCCCCTTCTTCCCATAAAATGAGGAACAACCCCTTCTTGGGTCAATACACCCTAAAATCCAAAGAGATAAGAAAATAGAGGGGAATACTGATGGAAAATGGTAAGTATGGTCGGGAAGGGTATGATGGCTCATTAAGGGATTTCCCAGCAGAAAACCTATTCTCAAAGAAGACCACTTACTAGGGAACAATGTCAACCACCAAGGTGAAGTAGGGAAAAAGGCATAATGTCCAAGAACATATCATGAAATCTAGAGAAATCTAAGGTACAACATAATCAAATGGCTTAGGTATTGAAATGATTCTCACCATAATACTGACTTGTACCTCATGGAGCAAGGCCCACTTCCTTTCAGAAGCCAACTGGTGTGGTGGATGTCATATGTAACCTTGTGTCAATCTGTGGTGGTGAGTGATCTTTCCATCTATGCAAATCCTACTGTTGGTCATGTAGTCTCTCGACACTCCATATTTGCAACCTGAGGGTCTCTAGACATCATCCCCTTAGTTATACACAAAATGGGGATAACAGGGTGTATCCAACATACTCCACCAACAATAACCAACAATGGGAAAGAAATAACTAGTGTATGCATATTTTTCCTTACCAATTTCAAGCAAAGAGATGTTGAAACCCTAGTTCACCATGAAAATCATTATCCAATAGAAAAGAGTAAGCCTTCAAGAGGTGTGCATCACTTCTTATCACCCATTCACCAAAATATAACACCAAAATACAATTACACAAGAGAAAAACACTATAATGCCCAAGAATAGAGAAACTTTCGGCCAAGTCCTTCTCACAATGGGAGAGTTATGTTATGAAATCAGATTCACATGATCTCTATTTATACAAAATGTTTAAAACATAGTTTTTTCACTTAATTAGGGTAAAACATAATATAATGGGTCAACAACCCTTATATTACCCCTTTACTTAAAGAATAATATTTAATTTACACTTGTTCACATTACAAACCATAAAATAATTTGATGTCACCAGTTTAGGGAGACATTTTGGCACTTGGAGAAAGTTGTTGGAGTTGGGGAAACATGGCTAGGAATACAAAGGACACTTTTCATTCATCCAAGCCCCTTCTTCGTGATTCAAATCCTCCTTCCTTCAAAACTTTCCATGTGTCAATAATAAATACCTCCATCACCACAAACCCTAGCCCTAGGTGACATCAAGCCTCAAGAAGTGACATCTTTACCCTCCTAGGCAAGTCGTTTGGAATGTTAGGGTTAGGTATTGTCTTCCAAGGTGTCTTATAGGCCTTCAAAGGCAATTCATCATGATCTGTCATGTGGACCCTTGCCATCCAAACTGTGGACTTCAAGCCCCACGGAAGCCCAAGCTAGGCTTGTTCCTCCAAAATTGTCCACCAAACAGGGTCCTACAAAACAAATAGCCACACCCTACAAGAATATCAAGTCAAAATATCATGGAAAGTGAAAACCACATATAATAAACAAGGCACATAAACATGTGCATCAAAACTACCTCATCAAATTAAAAAAATGCTCCAAGACCCTATACATTTGACCAAGTTCAGGTATGGGAGGGGTGTCATAAAAGTCCTATTGGGTAGACCAAAACCCTAAAATAGGGGATGCCCCTTTAAGGTCATGTAGTGGATGATGAGGTGGATAGGGGTTCAGACTTCATAGTTCAATGAGTTTCATGACATACAAGGGCTCGTATTATCTCATTTATGGGTTCCTTTGTAGGGGGTGTGTTGCACCTTCTTTATCAATGCAACCATTTTCCAAGCCCATTTATTTCCATTTATTAATTAATGATCCAAATGTGTGTGCACTACCAATAGTGAATAAATTATCTTGTGGGGTAGTAACACAGTGTCACTTGAAAGAAGAGGTCCACAAAGTTCCATAGGGGTAACCATGTAAAGCGTTGTAACACACTTGTGTTAGTTTTTTATTCAAGTGGGATATTTATTATGTGTTTGATATTGTGCAAGTCTTCAATTGTTTCAAGATAAATATTTCATCGTTCTCAAGACCTAAATCCGCAATCATCTATAAGGTTTATGTGTTAGGATCTTATCTTTTTCCAGCAACCATCCCTCTAGACCTTCAGCCCCTTCTTCCCATGAATTACCTACTTACCTGGGGCCCGAGCCCTAAAGAAGTCAAGTGTCTCCTTGGTAATATTTTTTGAGTAGAGATCCATTCACCAGTAGTGGCATCCTATGAATCCCTTCTATCGTGGATAAGTAAAAATACTATGGCCTATATATTTCCTCTATTTTGTAGGACCCCAACCAAAGACTATCAAACTTTTGATGCATTCCATGTTTTTCTCTCCTCTTGTCCCACATTAAGACCTGATCCCCTTTCTTGAAATATCTTTGCCTTGCCTGTCGATCAAAGGTTCATTTCACCTTTTCTTGATTCTTTTTCATTTGATCAAAGGCCATTCTTCAAGTTTCGTCGAATTCCATGAGTTGATCAATTCTCCCCTGCAATGCTTATTTATCTATAACAAATTGTTGGGCTATTTGTAGTGATGGAATCTGGAGATTTATAGGCAAGCGAGATTTTAACCCATAAACTAACTCAAAAGGATTTTTTTCGATGGAGGTCTTGGTAGTTGTGTGGTCTTCCCACAAGGCATACTTAATTTTTCTATCCCATTTTTTTTTGTTTTCCCCAACAGTCTTCTTCACAATATTCATGATGTTTTTGTTTCTAGATTCTACTAATCCATTTCCTTGTGGGTAATAATTTGAGGAATGTGATAAAACGATCCCATACTTAAAGAAAAACTCATTGAGCACCATTGAGCTAAAATATTTGGCGTTATTTGTGGTTATTTTAGTAGGAACTCCGAATCTAGTAATAATCGTTTCCCCAAATAACTTCATCACAACTTCTTTTGTTGCTTTCTTTGTTGGGACAAATTCCACCCATCTAAAGAAGTAGTCAGCGGTGGTCAAAATCCATTGATACCCATTACCATAGTTTTCCTTGAACTCACCAATGAAATCCAATCCCCATTTTTGAAAGGGTGCTTCTACGATGAATGGCTTAATGGGAAGGGCGGGAAGGTGTTGCCTACTAGTAAAGAATTAGCACGGTTGACAAGATCTGACATATCGATGCGTGTCAGAGAATATAGTAGGCCAATAATATCATGCCCTTAAAATATTATGGGAAGTGGTGCATGCTACAAAATGGCCTCCACAATGGCCTGAATGAAGGTCGACCATCAACTTGTCAGCTTCTTCCTTATTCACACACCTGAGGATTACCCCATCAAGGTTTCTCCACCCAGGATTGTTCTCTATTAGGAAATACTTCATAGATTTGAACCTCATGTCTCTCCTTTTATGTTCTACCAAATTATCAAGGAAAGTGAGGTTCTTCAAGTAATAAATGAAATTTGAATATGAATCATTTTTCTAGATCTTATTTACAATATTGTTGATATGTTCCTTCTCTCCTACCTAGATGGCCTCTTGATTGCTCTATGTCATCATTTTGGCCAATCCTTTTTCTTTATTTATCTTGGATGGTTTGATCTCCAAATCGCATTCTTGTATATTTGAAACCCACTTTCCCCTTGATCCAAGGTAATCTTGTTGTGATAAAACATATTTTACAGTGGGGTAGGGGACAAAGACTTTGATCTTGTTGTACCCCACATAAGTTCAAAAATGTTTGAGAGACTTGACCAAAGCGTAAGCTTGTTTTTCTGTAATGGTGTAATTCAATTATGAGTCTTTAATATTCTTTCTCATGAAAGCAATTGGTTGTTCATCCCCTTGATCATTTTTCTATAACATAACTCCTACAATGGTGTCCTTTGAAGAAAAATAAAATATGATGAAGTCTTTAGCAAAATTCAGAATAACCAAGACAGGTGCAACAATTATTACTTCTTTGATACACTGGAAGAATAGCTTACCTTCATTTTCCCATTTGAAACATGAATCCTTATTTAACAATTTGTTAATGGGTTTAACAATCTTGACAAAGTTCAGAATGAAACCCCTCACGAAGTTAATTTTTCCAAACAAATATTGCAAGGATTTCTTGTCTTTAGGGAGAGGGATCTTCTTGATGGCTTCAACCCTGGAAGCGTCTATTGTGATTTCATATTTAGAAATGAGATGACCCAACAACTTGCCCTTGTCAACACCAAAAATTGATTTCTTAGGGTTGATAGAAATTTCATACTCCCTACATCTCTGAAAAATCATTCTTAAGTGATGGATGTGGTGTTCCCTATTTTTGGATATGGTAGTTAGATCATCCTGATAGATATCTATAGATTTACCGACCAAATACCTAAAAGAATAATCCATCGTGCGTTGGAAAGTGGCCCCTGTGTTGGTTAGTCCAAAGGGAATTCTTAAATAATTATAAGTTCCCCAAGGGGTGGTGAAAGAATTTTTTAGTTAGTCATCCTCCTTTACCAACACCTGATTATATCCTTAGAAACCATCAAGCATGGACATCATTTTTTCTTCGGTGACCCTTTGCAAAAGATACTCCATGTTTGGTAGAGGATGATTGTACTTAAGTGAGGCATGGTTTAAATTTCTAAAGTCAACATATATCCTCATCTCACCAGTATTTTTCCTTATGATGATAGGATTAATCATCCATGATGAATATCTGATAGGCTCAATTATTCCTTCCTCAACCATATTTTATAACTCCTTTTGGACCTGTGGGGAAACCTTTGGGTTCATCTTCCTGAGCTTCTGTCTGAAGGGTTCTGTGCCATATATAAGGGGAATTGTGTGTTGTATGATGTATTCATGGTAATCCTTTAGATATTCGTAAGACCAAATGAAGACATCCTTGAATTATCTTATAAGGGAAATCAACTTCTCCCTTTCATCAGACGTTGTTCCTTTCCCAAACTTGATCATCTTTGGGGATTGCTCGGTCCCAATATTGAATTCAATGATCTCATCACTGATTTCAATCAATGGCTTCCCCTTATACATGTCATTTTGATCAAAAAGGTTCTCTAATGGAATGATACTTTTGGGCAAAGGTCTGTCAGCTATATCAATGATCTCAATATTCTCCTTTTCCACCAATAGATTTATCTGGGCTTCCGATAATTCAACTTCATTCTAGAGAAAACGCAGAATTTGGATTTCTCTATAAAAAACCTTCCAATGTTCCAAGTTGTTGAGTAGCGAGGGCATGTAATTTACTTCCACCTTATAGAGACCAATTTCCTTGAAAATTTGGAAGGTGGAAGCGGAAACAGCAAGGTTGTATTCCAAATGATTCTCTTCCCTAGGTATGGTTTCAATAGAAAAGTTGTCAAATTTATTTATGGTATCCCACACGACATCCCTGTATTGTTTCAACCTTGGGTCCCCTCTCACATGCAGGGTCTTGATGTTCATATCAATGGAAATATTTATTCCTAGGATAAGGGCTTTGTACTCAGCGATGTTGTTTGTGCATTTGAACTCAAGCATGTATGATAAAAGGGTAGTCTCGTTGTCTAGTGATCTTAAGACTATCCCTACACCCGAGCATGTTCTTGATCCTTCCTTATTTTTGTCATCAAGGAAAAGGGAGTTTTCCAAAATGAAGGTGTTGTCGATTCCTTCTTCCAGAACCTAGTGGGTTATATTGACATGATCCACAACACCTTCACTTTTGGTCTTGCTTGGGGGAAGAGATTTCTCCTCATCTTTGATGATACCAACTTATTTTTGTTTCTGAGGCTCTGTCAAGACTTGTCAAATATGTTGTAAAAACTCTTCTTCGGCCTACTTTTTTGTTTGTTTCCTTTCAACTTTCAAAATCTCATTTGTTGGGTGAGGTGTACTTCTTGATGTTACCTCTTTTTCTTTTCCCAATAGGCTCATCATGTGATGATCTGCCCTTTTAGTGACCTCCTCTCGTTCCTTTTGTAGGTATGTCCTAATATCGAGGGGAGGGTCTGGTGAGACAGTCTTCGATCTGATTAATTTGAAAGGTCTCTTCAAGACTATCCTCTGTTTGCATGAGAGAGGAGGTTATGTTTTCTTCTATCTCACATGCTCTTTCTTGAGCTTCAAACAAAGTTGTAGGGTGTTTTCCAATTAAAACCCCATATGGGTCTTTCATGGTTGATATGTAAGAATTGAGGATATTAGATTAGGAAGGTTTTAAATCTTGAGGAAAACTCCTTACGAAGGTATTTAACCTATCATTAAAATCCCTTTTACTTTCTCCTGAATTTATCTTGTAGTTGTAGAGTTGAACGTAAAGGGACTGGTAATCTCTGTTCTTTACAAATCTTTTGGTAAAACATTCTCGAAAGATATCTCAATTCGTTATTGTTCCTGGGAGAATACTATTATACCATTCCTTGGCCTTTCAGATAAGGGTGTAAGAGAAGAGTCTCATCAGGACATCTTCATGTTGGTCATAAGGTTCCATATTGCGGAGGAAGAAATCTAAGTGATCTTCAATTGTAATGAGATATTCTCCTAAAAATATTGGCGAGCCACTCCTTGAATTCCTTTGGGATTTTTTGATCAGATTGAGGGATATTTGTCATGTCCAAAGGTTTGTGCGCATATTTGGTCCATGGGATCCATGTAGCACTTGGATATGAGAGTGGAGGTGTGGAAGTAGTGGGTGATGATGGAGGGCTGAGAGAAGTAGATGGACAATCATAAGAAGTGGGAGACGAAGGAGTACTAAACTTTTTGGGTGAAGGATTATGATGTCTAGAAGTGTTTTGGGGGGTCAGGTAATACCCATTTCGGGTATGTCCCATATTGGAGTCTCCACATGAGCTTTAGGACAATATTATCAAAGGTGAAAATGGAATGTCCTTTAGGTGGAGTCGCCAGGAAACCTAGGGGAAAGGATTTGGGATGGCTTTGCAAAGTGTAGGTAGGGTTCGAGAGAGGATTCAAAACCCTCCCTGGAAAAAACACCAAAATTTTATCACACAAGTTGTAGGTTGGGAAAATCCCAACCCAACCATCAAATGGAAACAACTATGAGAACAACTACCCACTGGCACCTTAGGTAGGTATTCCCATCACTTTAGAGTTGATAGAATCACCTCAAGGGGGGAATCACGGTGAACCTGGGGGGAATGATATGAAAAGTGAAGTGATGAAATAAGGTCCCCCTATAGGTCAAGGTATAATATGCGAAGAGTCTTGGTAAAGTTTATAATTGGTATCCAATGGTTTCCAAGAGATAAGAACAACTTTAAAGGGTGTTGTACCTACCCGACATACAAGAACAAGTCGAGCATATATGTATAATGTTATGTGGAAAAGAAAGTTAATCTTGTTTTCTCTAATTACAATAGTAAAAAACAATGTATATTAGCAAATAAATAATTATTAAATATTCCAAACAATTTCTAAAAGTCTACTGAAAGATGCTAGAGATAAGTTAGATAAACTCTAGTGATACTCAAAAATGAAAGCACAAGACTTTAGCAATGAAACAAGGATGTAATAAAAGGTGTTTGCATAGATATTTTCAGCCTTATGTATGTGGAAAACAATTCTTTACAGAAGTAAATCCAACCACTAAAAGTCACAAAGAATCCGCCCAAAAGTTATGTTAGACCAAGTAGATAAATGTGGCAAACTCTTGGTAAATTCTGATGGTTGAAAATGAAGTTATAAATGAAAACATGTTAGGGTTTCTACAGCCCTAATGGTTGTATATGAAGTTTTATAACAACAAAAATAAATATCCCTTTGAGGGGACTCCCTAGTGGCTAAGAGGTGCACTAGGCACAATGAACAAAACCCAAAATGTAGAAAATTGAGAAGGCAAAAAATCATGTTTCCCAATGCACTATTTTATTTCTCCAATGAAAAATATTCAGATTAGTGCCTTTAAAATTGGGTGAATGGGGTCTTTAAAGAAAAATTTGGATCAAAAATATCCCTAGCAGTGTAAATCCTCTTACTCCCTAGGGTATGCCAACCAACTTAGGGTAAATCTAGGAGGGTGTACACACTTGTACTTTTCCTAGCAACCCTTGTTCAAAAATGACTTATAACTTTCACAAGAAGATGAAGAATTAATGGAGGGTGTATCCAACATACTCCTCCAACAATAACCAACAATGAGAAAGAAAAAACTAGTGTATGCATATTTTTTCTTACCAATTCCAAGCAAAGAGATGTCAAAACCCTAGTTCACCATGCAAATCATTATCCAATAGCAAAGAGTAAGCCTTCAAGAGGTGCACATCACTTCTTCTAATCCATTCACCAAAAGATAACACAAAATGACAATTGAATAAGAGAAAGACACCATAATTCCCAAGAATAGAGAAAATTTCAGCCAAGTCCTTCGCAAAATGGGAGAGTTATGTTATGAAATGAGATTCACATGATCTCTATTTATACAAAATGTATAAAACATAGTTTGTATACTTAATTAGAGTAAAAAATAAGATAATGGGTCCACAACCCTTATATTACCCCTTTACACAAATAATAATATTTAATTTACACTTTTTCACATTAGAAACCCTAAAATAAGATGATGTCACCCCTTTAGGGAGACGTTTTGGCACTTGGAACAAGTTGTTGGAGTTGGGGAAGCATGGATAGGCCTCCAAAGGCCACTTGTCATTCATCCAAGCCCCTTATTCATGATTCAAATCCTCCTTCCTTAAAACAATCTCATGTGTCAATGATAAATACCTCCATCACCACAAACCCTAGCCCTAGGTGACGTCAAGCCTCAAGAAGTGATGTTTTTTCCCCTCATAGGCAAGTCGTTTGACATGTGAGGGGTAGGCCATATCTTCCAAGGTGTATTTTAGGCCTCCAAAGGCAAGTCATCATGATTCGACAAGTGGGCCCTTGGCGTCCAACTTGTGGGATTCAAGCCCCATGGAAGCCCAAGCTAGGCGTGTTCCTCCCAAACTGTCCACCAAACAAGGTCCTGCAAAACTAGGCGCGCCCTCCAAGGATATCAAGTAAAAATATCATGGCAAGTGAAAACCACATCTAATAAACAAGGCACCTAAACATGTGCATCAAAACTACCTCATCAAATTAAACAAATTCTTCAAGACCCTATACAATTGACCAATCTTAGGTATGGGAGGGGTGTCATAAAAGTCTTATTGGGTAGACCAAAACCCTCAAGTAGGTGATTCTCCCAAAGATGCCCCTTCAAGGTCATGTATTGGGTGATGAGGTTGATAGGGGTTCAGAATTCATAGGTCAATGAGTTTCATGACATACAAGGGCTCGTATTATCTCATTTATGGGTTCCTTTGTAGGGGGTGTGTTGCACCTTCTTCATTAATGAAACCTTTTTGCAAGCCCATTTATTGTCATTTATTAATTAATGTTCCAAACACATGTGCACTCCGAGTATTGAATCGATTAGCTTGAGGGGAAGTAGAAAGTGTCACTTGAAATAAAAGGTCCACGAAGTGCCATAGAGGTAACCATGTAAAGCGTTGTAATGCACTTGTGTTAGTCTTATATTCAAGCGGGATATTTATTATGTGTTTGATATTGTGCAGGTCTTCAATTATTTCAAGAGAAGTATTTCATCATTCTCAAGACTTGACTATGTGAACATCTAGAAGTTTGATGTCTTAGGCTCTTATATTTTTCCAACAATCATCCCCCTGGGCCTTGAGCCCCTTCTTCCCATGAAATGAGGTACAAGTCCTTCTTAGGTTACTAAATTCAAAGGCCCTATAAGAGGAAAATATGATGGGAAAGAAATGATCATAAAGTGGAAATTATGGTCAGTAATGGTACAACAACCTCTCAAGGGACCTCCAATTGCAACCCTTCCCCAAACGTTGGCCACTTACTAGGAAATCTATGACACTCACCAAGGTGAAATAGGGTCAAATTCATAATTTCCAAGCAAGCTTTATATAATCAAAAGAAGCTCAAATACAACATGTTGAAATGCCTCAAATATTAGGGTGATTACTTACCACAATACTTGACTTGTACCGCATGGAGAAAGACCCATGTGTCGTCCAGAAGCTATCTAGTGTGGTGGATGCGCTGACAATGGATCTAAACTAGTGGTGATAGAGAGAGCTTCCATATGTGCAAGTGGACACTACTAGTCATGTGGTCTCTCAGATCTCCATATATACAACTTGAGGGCCTTGAGACATCATCTCCTCAGTTATCCCACAAAATGGGGATAAAAAAACCCAAACACCTTAATGTGCTAGCACCTTAGAGTCTAAGCCCCACCTCTTAATATTTTCTATCTGAATCTTCAAACATTGTTTTGGTTTTGTTGTAAGGACTCCATATCCCTCAAAGGCACTAATCATTCAACTCTCTCATCGTGAAAGTGATCAACAAACTCTCAATCTTCATTCTCTCAAGCTTCCTACTAACTTTTCTAATACTAACTTAAGATAATTTACTAATAAGCTTGTTTTTGTTGCAAAATTTCGCTACAACCATACTAACTTACTCTAATTTGTTGCATACATCATTCTAATAGTGGTCAAACATACCCAGAAATTCCATCTAATAGTTAGATAATGTTTAATTAAGTTAATGCTAAGTTTTCATGGTGAATTGTTGCAATTTTGAACTGTAATTTTGGTTGTTGTTAAAATTTATCTATTGTTGGTGTATTGTTGTTAATTGTTGTAATTTTATAATAGCCATAATATCCTCCACTGTTTGGTGTCTTGATGAGGTATTATTTGCAACCAGAGTGGGCCTAATGGTTAAGAGTATGTGTTTCCTCCTAAGAGGTCACAAGTTCAAATCTAGAGGGGGGTAGGGTATGTATACCTCTGTAGAATTTACCAATCAAATCACTGGGTGGAGCAGGTCTCATACATCAATTTGGTGCCTGGATTGGTCGTGACCTTAAAAATAAATTATTCAATTATCATTATTATTATTATATATGTTGTAAGTGTTCTTGTTCTTGGCAGGTACTCAAATCATCTTATTTCCTCTTACTTCTTCTTGATCTAGACCTTGACTTAGGTGATGATCAAGAGATATGGCAGTAGGTTTGGCTAACAAAATTGCTACTTTGATTCCTTGAAGTCATTGGGAAAGCCTCCCTTGTGGTGGACCTCCTCCATCACTAAAACAATGGGATTTCTTACTAAGGTGACAATGGTATGATTTCATGTAGTTATGCAAATTTAGGGACTTACATTGGGACTTTGGAACTGTTATCACACAGATTGTAGGTTGGGAAAATCCCAACCCAATCTACAAATATGGGAAACTATGGGAATACATACCCATTGTCACATTAGATAGGTACTCCCCTCGCTTTAGTGAAGGATAAATCCTATACAAGGGGGGAATCCCAGTGACCCTAGGGGAATTAAGATGGAGGGTAGAGAGATAATGCGAGGAACCCATTAGTTCAATGATGGAAGGATGGGATCTTGGAAATGAGTATTGTGGATGGAAAAAGGTTTCCAAATGCTTGAGTACCTGCACCAAAGTGTCAAACCTGCCCGAGACAAGACAAATGACCAAGATACAAGCTTAATAATCAAGTGGACAAGAAAGAGAATCCTGGTGTCCAATATTGCAGCAATAAACAAGAATATATATCAACAAAATAAGAGCTTGTTACTTCTAAATTAACCATAACAATTATGAAATATTTATTGGACAATGAAGCACTAAACAAGTAGATAATGTTTGAATAATTTAGCAAAAAATTTGATGGTAAAAGTAGGCTATTAGATATTTTTTTCAGATAATTATAATAACAGCAAAGTGGTTGTATAAAATATTCTCTACAGAAACAAAATTCAACCATAAAAAAAAAGGTAAACCGTCAAAAAGTTATCTAATAGGAAGTAGAACGATAATAGTGGTTTCCAAGCAAATTTCCACGGTTGAAAAACAAGTTAAATTAAAATATTAAGGGTGTTTTGTTGCAGCCCTTATGGTTGTATCTTTTATTAGGTTGTAACTAGAGAACTACTAGGCCAAAAACTATGTTGTAAATACTGAGAGGGGGGTGAATCAGTATTTAGAGAAATTAGTATTTTTGAACTTGTACTTCAATCAAATCATGTATTCAATTTATATCCAATCAAGAATGAAGACTATCCAATGAACAATGAATAATAGTATAAGAGATACACCAATACACCATGCACAATATATAAGAAGTAATCATGTATTATTATTCAAAGGAAGTAATGACTTCCAAAGGTAGCTACATCTTCCAAATATAAAGG
>ML801313.1:0-25911 GCA_009831015.1 Picea engelmannii | reverse complement strand
ATCAATCATAGGTCGGGATGAATTAGAGATATATGAAGCCCTCATAGCTGAAGTGACAGAGCTTCCCAGGATTGGAGAAAAATGGTTTAAAACTACTGTCACTAAGAATGTTGAATTCAGGTCTTATTTGAAACCAGAACACAAGGGTTTGATATGGAAGAAAGACATTCCTGTGTCTTTCCTTGAAGAGAAATGGCGACAGTTACTAAAATCCATAATGGTTTATATAACTTGTGAAGGGCGATATAACATAGTGATGATTTACCATTTTAAACTCATAAATCATTTGACTGGTAGAAAGCCACTCAATCTGCCCTATTTTCTCCACAGAAGTTTATCCAAAATGACTCATCAAGTCAAGGCCAAGCCCAATAAAGTTGCAGGTAGATTATCCCACCACAGTCTGATTAAAATTTTGGTTTGTGAGCTGTTGCAAAGGAGAGGCAAAGAGTGGAATTACTTCTTGTTCTGGAATGATTTCCAGATTGAGGTTCAGGAAGAAGGTAAAAAGAGTCCTCATTCCAAGAAGTCTTCTACTCCCAGAAGTGGAAAGAGGAGGAGGAGGGTTATCTCTCTAGCTCCAGTTAATCAACCCTCTCCTTCCTCTAAGCTTGACAAAACTAAGAAGAAATTAAATTTCAACAATGAAAAAGAAAAGGCCAAAGAATCCCCAGTGAACAAAAACATTCTTAATCTTCCTTACACAGACTCGGAGGATGAAGAGCACCAGATTGAAACAGGGCACGAGGATTCAGTTACCACAGGGCGTGAAAATTATGTTTTTGTGGATATATACACAACAAGTTATGAATACCTTCCATCACCTACACCTCAAGAACAACAAGAACCACAAATTTTAGATGCCTCATCTAGCAAACGAGTGAAGTAGAGTAAATCAAAGGAAATCAAGAAGCTTAGGAAGAAGTTAGCCGAGCAAGAAGTTCTAGAAAGGGTAATCAAAACTAGGTATGAAACCCTGTCAAAGAACTTTGCAGAAAACAACTCATCCTTGGAAAGATTAGCCCATGAAAGCATTAAGGAGAAGAAAAAGAAGGACAAGATTGCAAAAGACTACAACAACTTATGGAGAGTAGCTCAGGGTTTGAATAAAAAGGCCAGGGCTTTGAGGAAACAAGCTATGTCTTCAAAACACCAGGCTCAGACACATGCTTCTCTTGAGACCCTAGCAGAGGTGGCAGTTCAATGCAATGAACCAGAGGCAGCCAATAACCCTACAATCTTTGAGCAAGATGCAGAAGCCTAAAAAGATCAGTCGAAAGCGTTTTTGAGCTAAGACAAAGGGTATTTTTGAAATTTTGATAATCTCAGGTTTCAGTGGCTTAGGCAAACATATTGATTGTTCATTAGCCACCGAAAGCAGAGCTTTCAATGGCTAATTGATCCAAATTCTATCTACTCTAGCTACCAAAAGCACTGATAAGGCAAAAAGTTAATATTCTTGCACAGGTCTAAGTTTTCCTTGTCCAAAATCCTCAGAAATGGTTCCAATCAATGGAAGATAATTAATGACATCCTTATCAAGAGTTTGTTTTGGTTTTGGAGGTGCTCTACAAGACATAAAGGTAAAAAACAGTTAGCTATTTTCAAGGATATGAAGCTGTTTGACTGCCAACAGGTGTCATGTTCGACTCCTCCCATATCACATGAGATCCAATAGCCTTGGAAGGCTCACTACACCTGCCAAAGAATCTAAAGAACATAAAGATCATTTGATAATTTGAATTGACCTAGTTTATAGGATCTTTGCCTACTTTTTTGGGCTAGTTATTGATTTTCTATTTTAGGCAAAATTCGATCCAGTAATCTAGGATCTTGAAACTGTTTGTAAAGGGCTATAAATCCAAAAACATTTGATGAGCAAAGGGTTCGATTTTGAGTTCTATAATCCACTGTTATTGTAAAAAAGACACTTTCTTTAATATATTAAGCTTGCAAGCTTCTTTCACTTTTATTGTCAGACTCTCTTTTATCTTTTTCTATGCCTATGAGTTGAAATCATTCCTTTGTCTATGTTTAATGGTCCCATGGTAACTGTCATCTTACCTTTGATTGTTAAGAAAGAATCATAAGCATCCTTTTCTAGTTTGTTGACCCATCATATATATTACTTATGTATGTTCTGGTTAATTGATTGGTTTTCTTATCAATTTGATTTACAAACCTATATAATAATAGCTCTTGAAGGCCTTGTATTGCATGAATATAGCTAGACTGTCTTGAAGATACAATCTAGTGATTTAAGATATTCATCTTGATCCAAACCCACACCCATTATTGAGAAAATAGTTACAAAAATGTTAAGTTACCAGGCATCTCTAAGATACAGCCTAGGAGAGTTTCCTAGAGTGATAAGAAATTGGTGTCGTTGCCGGGAAGAGGATAATGAAACTCATCTTCCTTGGGAGACGACAAGATCCAACTTTGATGATAGACAAAGTTTGGACACATTTTCGGTTGTAACCATCTATCTGGCGACTCCATTGGAACGAAGTGGCTCCGAAAAGGGATCATACCAGGGAAAACCAAGAAAGACCACTGGCATCACCAGTTCCAGATCCTGAGAAGATCATCAAAAGTAGAAAAGCATTGCAAATACAAACTTCCGGATCTGCAAGAGCATCTAAACCAGGTATTTCAAGAAACACTTCTTCTTTTGTATCTAGAGAACCTCTTGTCGAATCCCCTTCTGCTGAAACTTCTAGTTCTCAGAAAACTAAAATTGTGTCAGAAAGAATGAAGGGAGATGAGCCTTCAATTTCCTCTGATGTTATAGATTCTATTTCTGAGCATGTTACTATATCCAACTTAGGAGAAGAATTTTTAGAATCCATCCAAGAAGAGGACTCTTCCTCTTCCTTGAATTCTTCACTAACTGAGCTTGTAGAGAGTTTTTTCCATACTCATACCAGTCTGCACGTTCTTGAAGATATTTTACAACATATTTCCTCTAAGGGTGAAGAAAACTTGGCCGTGCTACTCGGTCAGTTTTACAGAGCTTCTTACTTTCCACCTTATTTAGGAAACACATTCCAGGGTAGTCATCCTACCAGTGTTTCCCCTTCATTCCTCAGTGAAGTAAGACCACCATTGTCCATAGTCCCACCTATTCCATCTCAGCCATCATCTACATAAACTTCTTCCTCTACATCAACCCCCAAGATTTCCATGGCTTCCCCTTTGACAAAAATGGAACAAATCTTAGCCAATAGGTATGCCCCCCTTGTGTTTCCCAATCCCTTATCAGCCATGTCAATAGGAGACTATCATAAATATATGCCAAAGTTTACTGGATCTAGGGATTATACTGCTGAAGAACATATAGAAGCTTTCTATGCTTATGCTGAGAATATTAACATTTCAGAGGAAGATGTTTGGACCAAAATATTTGTGCAGAGCTTGGATGGTCAAGCCAGGAAGTGGTTCAAGGAACTGCCAACAAATTCAGTGGCAGGTATTGAGAAATTAGATGAAGTGTTTTTGAAACAATGGGGAGAAAGAAGAGACCTTTTGTATTATATTACTGAATTTGGAAATCTAATAAGAGAAAATGGAGAGTCTGTGTCAGACTTCACCAAAAGATTCAATAAGATGTTTGGCAAGATCCCAGTAGAGATCAAGCCAACTGATGCATCAACAAAGATTACTTACTCTTCTGCCTTTGATCCAGAATTTTTCTTAATCCTTAAAGAAAGAAGGTCAACCACACTCACTTTAATTCAAGACGCTGCTCTCGAGGTCGAATCTAACATTATGGCATCTCATAAACTTAAAGAAAAATTTGAGAGAAAGAAGTCGTCTGCTGATCCTCCTTCATCTTCAAATACCAAAATGGAAAAGATGGCCAAGATGTTGGACATCTTGACCTCAGAAATGTAAAAACTAAAAATTCAGAGTCAACAGCCAACAAGAAGTAAAGAGCCTAATGCATATGCTCCCAAGAATCCCGATGCATTTCCTTACATAAGGAACAACCAGCAGGTCCCGATCCTTCAAAGAGACAAGAATGAAACTGAAGACCAAAGGATCAGGGCCCCCTTCTAAAATGTAGTGCTAGAAGAAGAGAAGGAGCTATCTCATGATGAATTTGAAGAAGAAGACGACATCAATTGTTTTGGGGATGAAAATGATTCCTCCTTCTTGACACAAACAGATTATGAGAAGGCCCAGATGGACGAGCAGATTCATGAGGCAAGCATTGAAGAATCTTTTTATCAGAAATATGATCATCCAGGTTACAATTTAAGATCTAAGACTGCCACTCTAAATCCATTGCTTGTTGCCCCCAGAAAAAAGAAAGATGTTGCTGCCAAGCAGCCTGCTACTCCTGCAAACCAGAGCTCCACTCCTGCAAAACAACAGTAGAAGCAATTGCAGCCCCAAGCTAAAGAATAGGTGTCCCTTAGATCTCCTTCTAACGAGGTAAAACCTTCCAATAAAATATCATATTCATTTAATTTCGAATCAGAAATTCAGAAGGTGAAAATACCTATGCCATTGGATGAACTTATGAAGAATGCCATATTCAAGTCTGCTATCCTGAAGTCCCTTCAACCAAAGACTCCCCCAGCTGCTAATTACGTAAACCTTCAATATGACAAGCCCACAGTGACTATATGACCTATGGTAGAAGATTGAGATGACTCTTGTCCACCCTTCTACATATCCTTGAATATCCATGACAAGATCTTTCACAATTGCTTGCTTGACTTGGGAGCATCACATAATCTTATGCCTAAAGAAGCGATGGATGAACTTGGGCTTGACATCACAAAAACCTTACCATGATCTCTTCTCTTTCAACTCTAGAAAAGCCAGATGCCTTGGCCTCATAAAATACCTTGTCATAAACCTTTCCCAACTGCCAATGAGAAGAATGGTAATGGATGTTGTAGTGGCTGATATCCCACCCAAGTTTGGCCTCCTCTTGTCACGTTCATGGAGCAAAAGGCTAGGGGGTACCTTGCAGATGGATCTTTCGTATGCCACAGTCCTGGTGTTTGGAGGAGATCTAAAGAGACTATACAGAGAAAATCAGCTTGCCTACATCATTAGTGATGGGAAGAATTCTGTAAACCATCCCATTTATGCATTAGACATAGACTTTGGATCATGCATTCTGCAAATAGATGATTCTCAACCAGCTCCTTTGCAGCTCACAAAGCCTAATTATCAGCAGACTGATGGAGAGATTACTCCCATGTGGAGCATGTTCTTTGATGGTGCCAGTACCAAAGACTCAGCAGGTGCAGGTTTAGTTTTGATTTCTCCTTTAAAAGAGGCTATTCATTTGTCTTTTAAACTTGATTTCAAAATTACTAACAATATAGCAGAGTATGAGGCTTTGCTATTGGGATTAAATTCTGCCAAGGAGATGGGAATCAAAGGACTAAAAGTGTTTGGAGATGCAGATCTTATCATACAACGAGTGAATAATACTTTCCAAGAAAAACATGTCAGGTTGAAAGCTTACAGGGATGAGGTATGGAAAATCAGGGACTCTTTCTCCATTTTTGATATTTCTTATATACATAGAGCTATGAATCACCTTGTTGATTCCCTTGCTGTCTTAGCCAGTATTTTCATTCCTCCCATGCCTCCCAGACTGAATTATGAAATCCAAGTCAAATATTGAAAAGTGTTTGAAGATGATGATGAGCTTAGTAGATTTCTCCAGGTGGTAGATTAATTTTCTGATATGCATATTGACCAGGAAAATAAAAATGTAGAGGAATCCAAAAAGCCTAAGCTAAAAAGAAAAATGGGTCAACATGATATTGTTCAGCTGCCCAACAATTATATACCTTAGGGTTTGGTGCCTCTTGAGAAGCTTTTTGACCAAAACTATGTCCCCTACAAACCTGATAAGAAGGAGAAGGATCCTGCTGTTCATGAGCACAATAGAGGAAGCCAAAGTCATCCTAAATTCATAAATCTATCCATTGAATTAACTACTGACCAGAGGTCAGAATATTGCAGCATTATGAAGGAATTTGCTGATGATTTTTCCTAGAAATATAGTGATCTGAAAACCTATGATCCTGATGTAATTCAACATAAGATTCCCCTTGAGGAAGACACCATCCCTTTCAAATAGAAACTGAGACCTACCAGTCCTCTCCTATTGCCTGCAATTGAAAAAGAAACAAAAAAGCTCCTTGATGCCAAAATCATAATCCCATTAAGATACTCTAAATGGATTGAAAATCTAGTAATAGTGAGAAAGAAAAATGGTGAGATCAGGTTATGCGTTGATTTTAGAAACTTAAATAAATGCTCAAAAAAAGACAACTATCCCCTACCCAAGATGGAACACTTGCTGCAAAGAATTTCAGGAGCCACTGTCATGTCTTTCCTAGATGGCTTCTCAGGCTATAACGATGTTTCTGTACATCCTGATGACAAAAAAAAAACTACCTTTACTACTCCTTGGGGTACCTTCATGTACGCCAAGATGCCATTCAGGCTAATGAATGTCAGGGCCACTTTTTAAAGGGCCATGGACATAGCTTTCATGGGAGAGAAGGATAAGTTTTTCCTCATCTATATTGATGATATCAAAGTTTATTCTAGCAGTCATGAAGAGCATCTGAAGCATCTGAAAAGAGTATTTTTGAAATGCAGACAGTTTGGGATTTCGTTGAACCCCAAAAAATCTCAATTTTCTCTCAAGAAGGGTAAGCTCCTAGGCCACATTGTTTCAGCAGAAGGAGTGAAAATTGATCCAGCTCGGGTGGAAGAAATTCAGAGGTTGTCCATACCAAGGTCAAAGAAGGATAACCAATCTCTACTCGGTAAGATAAATTTTGTCAGAAGATTTATTCTTAATTTCGCTGAGTTAGTGAAACACATAACCTGTATGCTAAAAAAGGGATCCAAGATAAAATGGACAGACAATGCAAGAAGTTCATTTTAGGATATCAAACAGGCTATCATGGAATCCCCCACTCTAATCAGTCTAGATTACACCAAGAACTTCTATATTTTCTCTTTTGTTTCCTATGACACAGTGGCAACAATCTTGTTACAAAAATATGATGAAAGTCTTGATCACCTGGTGGCCTTTTTCAACAAAGCACTCAGAGATGCTGACTTAAGGTATGATCCTATAGAGAAACAAAATTATGCTCTCATTAAGTCATTAAAAGATTTCAGAATTTATATCCTCCATGCAAAGGTTGTTGCCTATGTTTCTTCAGCCTCTGTGAAGGATGTCTTGAATCAGCCTGATATTGATGGAAAGAGAGATAAATGGATCGCAACGCTGATTGAGTTTGACATAGAAGTGAATCCCACCAAGATGGTAAAAGGCCAAGGCCTTGCCAATATTTTGACAGAAGAGAACTATGATCTTTTGGACATAAATTTCATTGGGGAAAGTTCAACAAATTTGCAGACAGGGGTAGCAGCGGAAAAACAACATGGAAGCCAACAAGTGGCTGAGAATTTGTCTTCATGTGAGTGGTATTCAGGTATTATTCATTTTTTACAGAAGTTAGAGGTTTCTCCTAAACTTAGCATGACTCAAGCCCGAGCCCTTAAGCTCAGAGAAATTAAATTTTGCGTTAATAATAATCTTTTGTATTGGAAAGATCCTAATGGTTTACTACTAAGATGTTTAGACAAAGAAGAGTCAACTAAAGTCATGCATCAATTTCACTCAAGTATTTGTGGAGGCCATCATTATTGGAAGACCACAACTCATAAAATCTTAAGGGTTGGGTATTATTGGCCTTTTCTTTTTTCAGATGTGTGCGCCTTTGTGAAATCTTGTGATAAGTGTCAAAGATTCACAGGAAAACAACAACTAAAATCTCTKCCCCTGAGACCTATTGTAGTGAATGGTCCTTTTCARCAGTGGGGTTTAGATTTCATAGGCGAGATTAATCCTTCATCTAGTGGTCARCATAAATGGATCTTGGTAGCCACTGACTATTTTACAAAGTGGATAGAGGMAATCCCCACTAGAAATGCCACTCATCAGGTTGTCATGAAGTTTMTCTATGAGAACATCCTGATCAKATTCGGTTTCCCAAAAAGGCTAGTGATAGATAATGYAGCAGATTTCAAAGCTGATGCATTGGTTGACATGTGTAAGTCAATGGGCATTCAATTGGTACACTCTACTTCCTATTACCCTCAAGGTAATGGCCTTGCCAAGTCGTCCAATAAGAGTCTAGTCAGAATCATTAGAAAGCTGTTGGAGGAGAATCAAAAGAGCTGGGATTCTAAACTAAAGTTTCCTCTTTGGGTAGACATAGTAACTAACAAGAAATCCATAGGAACTTCTCCCTTCAAATTAGTTTATGGCACTGCTTCCATTTTCCCCATTCAACGAGTTTTACTAGTGGCTAAGTTTTTTCAGGAGGAACACACTGAATCAAATGATATGGTGAGAAGAATCCTTGAATTGGTAGAATTGCAATAGGTCAGAGAACAACTGGTGGGTAAATCAGAAGCTCATCAAAAGAGGATCAATGATACTTTTGACAGAAAAGAAAAGGTGGACGACTTTCAGGTTGGTGACTGGGTTCTGAAATGGGATGCCCTCAGACAATATAAAGGCAAGCACAACAAGTTTGATTCTTTGTGGACTGGTCCTTTCATGATAAATCAAGTACAACAAAACAACAACTTCATTCTACAAAGTCTAGAAGGTGAAGAAATGTTTGGTGGCCCAGTGAATGGGCATTTTTTGAAACTCTATTTTATCTAAGGCTTCAAAGCCTTGTCATTGTAATTTTTATTTTCATCTTTTGTTTTTTCAAAATAACTCCATGCCCAATGGAAACAGTAGTAGATAGGTTTGAATTTTCATTTTTTAGAAAAGTCATTGGTTCTATGGTTCTTGAAACCTCACAGGGAGGCTTTCACCCCCAATAGGAGCCAATGTTATCTCCTCAAATAAATCATATGAGATTTTTCATTTTAGGTGATAGGATGTCTTTTAAAAAAAGTATTTTTTTTTTAAATTTTTTAAAGCTCATTTCTCAAAGCTTTACGCATGTAATAAAGTTTAAATAAACTTTTGTTTAGTTTTTATTTGATCTAATTCAAATCTCTGGTTTTTGTGGCTTAGGTGAACATTTCGATTGTTCATTAGCCACCAAAAGCCTTAGCTTTCAGTAGCTTAAACAAAGCAATTCAGGGCTATTTTAGCCACCGAAATCGCAGAAGCGGGGAAATAGTCAGTACGTCCTTTCACACGTTTCAACCATCGGGTTCGAAGTTTTATAATTGAAATAAGCCCCGAAAAGACAGGAGAACGAACCGTTCACGACCGGAAGCTGATCTCTGTATGATATAAGCGAATCTTTTCAGATTGCTGTATCATCAAGCCATATGCTTATGTACCCTCCATCATTACAGTTATCGACCATGACTGTTGCAAATCACCAACTGTTCTGCCGCATCCCTTATAATCAGTACCACGTTCTAAAGCTCGCCTCAGTTTTCTCATTTCTGTCAAAGCCGAGTTGACTCTCCCTAACTCTACGCTGTGTAACTCTCCCCCGAAATCCGTTCCTTCGATCACAGGTGTGCGGAAGCATTGTGGAAAATGAAGAAAGGAGTGTCAACCCTGAGGAAAGAGATCGATGACATCAGTTACTTGGAATCACACCCAAAGGTATGTCAACTGTTCAGGGATGCAGGGTGTTATAATTTTTGCAAAAAATTACAGAGTTATCATTAGTAGGTGGCAGAGGCCTTTGCCTTCAATTTCGATGGAAAGAAAGCAATCATAGGCCGGGATGAATTAGAGATAGATGAATCCCTCATAGATGAAGTGACAGAGCTTCCAAAGACTGGAGAAAAATGGTTTAAAACTACTGTCACTAAGAATGTTGAATTTAGGTCTTATTTGAAACTAGAACACAGGGGTTTGATATGGAAGAAAGAAATTCTTGTGTCTTTCCTTGAAGAGAAATGGCAATAGTTACTAAAATCCATAATGGTTTATATAACTTGTGAAGGGAGATATAACAGAGTGATGATTTACTATTTTAAACTAATAAATCATTTGACTGGTAGAAACCCACTCAATCTACCCTATTTTCTCCATAGAAGTTTATCCAAAATGGTTCATCAAGTCAAGGCCAAGCCCAATAAAGTTGTAGGTAGATTATCCCACCACAGTCTGATTAAGATTTTGGTTTGTGAGTTGTTGCAAAGGAGAGGCAAAGAGTGGAATTACTTCTTGTTTTGGAATGATTTCCAGACTGAGGTTCAGGCAGAAGGTAAAAAGAGTCCTCATTCCAAGAAGTCTTCTACTCCCAGAAGTGGAAAGAGGAGGAGGAGAGTTATCTCTCCAGCTCCAGTTAATCAACACTCTCCTTCCTCTAAGATTGACAAAACTAAGAAGAAATTAAATTTCAACAATGAAAAAGAAAAGGCCAAAGAATCCCTAGTGAACAAAAAAATTCTTAATCTTCCTTACACAGACTCAGAGGATGAAGAGAACTAGATTGAAACAGGGCATGAGGATTAAGTTACCACAGGGCATGAAAATTATGTTTTTGTGGATATATACACAACAAGTTATGAATAACTTCCATCACCTACACCTTAAGAACAACAAGAACCACAGATTGCAGATGCCTCATCTAGCAAACGAGTGAAGCAGAGTAAATCAAAGGAAATCAAGAATCTTAAGAAGAAGTTAGCCGAGCAAGAATTTCTAGAAAGGGTAATCAAAACCAGGTATGAAACCCTGTCAAAGAACTTTGTAGAAAGAAAATCATCCTTGGAAAGATTAGCCCATGAAAGCATAAAGGAGAAGAAAAAGGACACAATTGTAAAAGACTACAACAACTTATGGAGAGTATCTCAAGGCTTGAATAAAAAGGTTAGGGATTTGAGGAAACAAGCTATGCTTCAAAACACCAGGCTCAGACACATGCTTCTCTTGAGACCCTAGCAGAGGTGGCAATTCAGTGCAATGAACCAGAGATAGCCAGTAACCCTACAATCTTTGAGCAAGATGCAGAAGCCTAAAAAGATTAGTCCTATGGCATTTTTGAGCTAAGACAAAGGGTATTTTTGAAATTTTGATAATCTCAGGTTTCAGTGGCTTAGGAGAACATATCGATTGTTCATTAGCCACCAAAAGTAGAGCTTTCGGTAGCTAATTGGTCCGAATTCTATCTACTCTAGCTACCGAAAGCACCGATAAGGAAAAAAGTTAATATTTTTGCATAGGTCCAAGTTTTCCTTGTCCAAAAGCCTCAGAAATGGTTCCAATTGATGGAAGATAATTAATGACATCCTTAGCAAGAGTTTGTTTTTGTTTTGGAGCTGCTCTAGAAGACAGAAAGGTAAAAAACGGTTAGCTATTTTCAAGGATATGAAGTTGTTTGACTGTCAACAAGTGTCATGTTCGACTCCTCCCATATCACATGAGATCCAACAACCTTGGAAGGCTCACTACACTTGCCAAATAATCTGAAGAACATAAAGATCATTTGAGAATTTGAATTGACCTAGTTTATAGGATCTTTGCCTACTTTCTTGGGCCAGTTATTGATTTTCTATTTTAGGCAAAATTCGATCTAGTAATCTAGGATCTTGAAACTGTTTGTAAAGGGCTATAAATCCCAAAACATTTGATGAACAAAGGGTTTGATTTTGAGTTCTATAATCCACTGTTATTGTAAAAAAAACACTTTCTTTAATATATTAAGCCTGCAAGCTTCTTTCACTGTTATTATCAGACTCTCTTTTATCTTTTTCTATGCCTATGAGTTGAAATCATTCCTTTGTCTATGTTTAATGGTCCCATGGTAACTTCCATCTTACCTTTGATTGTTAAGCAAGAATCATAAGCATCCTTTGCTAGTTTGTTGACCCATCATATATATTGCCTATGTATGTTTTGGTTAATTGATTGGTTTTCTTATCCATTTGATTTACAAACCTATCTGATAATAGCTCTTGAAGGCCTTGTATTGCATGAATATAGCTAGACTGTCTTGAAGATACAATCTAGTGATTTAACATATTCATCTTGATCCAAACTCACACCCATTATTGAGAAAATAGTTACAAAAAGGTTAAGTTACCAGGCATCTCTGAGATATAGCCTAGGAGAGTTTCCTGGAGTGATAACAACTCCATTGTGGTAATCTTTAGGCACTGGTTTAATTGTTGTATTTTAAATAAAGGGTTTTATTTTCATTGAAGAAACTGCATCCTTGCATTTGCTATCTTTCATTGGGTTGGGTTTCTTAACAAATTAACTCATTTAACTCCTAGATCATCAATCAAACTTCACATAGTTTAATAGGTTCTACCCCCTTTGGATTCCCTAGAAGTGAGCCTAGATGGAAGAAGGCTATATCGAGGTGACATTGAGTCTGGACTTAGGCTTGTGCCTTCAAGGACACACCAAGTGGGTTGGAGACTTCCCCACGTTTGTAGGTGTGTGTAAGGACGACAACAATGACTATTGGGAGGTTGGACTATATCTGCAAACTAATGATGGATACTGAACATATCCCTCCAACTGCTCCATATATATTCCATCATTAAGATCTCCATAAAAGAATGCATTCTTCACATCCATATGGTGTACCTGCCACTTTCTAGTTGGTGCAATAGCTAGATCTAACTGACTGGAATCGATCTTGGTAATTAGTGAAAAAGCCTCCTCATAGTCAATTCCTTGTACCTATGAGAAACCTTTAACTAATAACCGAGCCTTATACTTTGTAATGTATCCATCAAAATCCCTCTTTGTCTTGAAAACCCACTTACATTTCACAAGCTTCCTGATGGAATGTAGGGGAACCATCTCCCATGTGTTGTTCTCCATCAGGGAATTGTACTCCTCTTTCATAGCTTTCTCCCAATGGGCGTTACCTTCAACCTCTACATAATATTGGGGGTATGATCCAACTACCATATAACAATATATAGGTGGCAAAGGCTCTGTGGTGGTAAGAGCTTGTGGAGGCTCCACAAATTGAGATTTGGTTCTCTGTGGATCGAAGGGATCACCCACTAGATCACTTGCTACTTGAAGAGTCTGTTGTGCCCATTGTGGTAGATGATTTGGACTTGAAAATTCTTGTTGTTGATAAAAAATATAAGAGATATCAGATTCAGAGATCAAATCATAAATCTGATCGAAATATTTGTCATGAAGTTTCGCAACTAGTGGCGATGGAGATGGAGGTGTGGACTGCTCCAGAAGTACCTTTGAAGGGCCCTCTTCAAACTCAACACTCCTCTGAATGGAATCTTCATTATCATGTGTTAGAAGATATATTTAATCAGATTTATGAGTAAAGTGAGAGAAGGTGTACAACCTGGAATGGTGATTAACCTCACCAACAACAATTTTTGAACCATCTGATAAGTCAGAAATAATAACTGAGTCCGGAGTGAACTCCACCTTCTTCCTTGAACTTGAATGAATGATTTGATACATGGAGAGGAGATTCACTAAAATCTTTGGAACATGAAGTACATTCATAAATCATCCATGGTCTAGATCAAATCTACCCCCACCGCACACCTCAGCAGGAGAATCATCTCCCATGAATATCGGTGGTCCATAACAAGTATCTGAGTATGAGAAAAGTCTATTCGATGAGGCCATGTGATGGGTAGACCCTGAATCAAGAACCTAAGAATTAGGAGAAGATGAAATAACAAGTAATTCATGACATTTACCTCTTTCTGATGATGCCTTGTCCAATGGATTCTTTCTTGCATTATCGAGAATACAATCCTCGAGGTGATTTTTCTCAAGTGATTGTGCCATGAGAGCTATGGTCATTTTCATGCAAGAAATCTGAGGATGGAACTCCTTGTTATAGTAAGAACACTTGGTATTTTCCTTCTTTCTCTTTGATTCCTTGGAACTCGAAACCTCATCTGCAGAATGTTATTGCAGGATTTGTACTTGTGCCTGTTATCCCCAATTTCTAGGGATAACTAAGGAGATGATGTTTCGAGGCCCTCAGGTTGCAGACATGGAGTACTGAGAGGCATATGAATGATAGTGTCCACATGCATAGACAAAAACCCACTTCACCACCTCACACTCTCGGTTCGTCATGATGGCATTCACCACATCAACTTTCTTTCAGAAGACAATGGGTCTTGCTCCATGAGGTACAAGTCAGGTATTGTGTTAAGTGTCACTTTAATACTTGAGGCATTTGAGTATGTTGCATTTAAAACTGTGTTTGATTATAAAATGTCTGGTTGGAAATTATGCTCTTTTCCCTTTTCACCTTAGTGGTTGACATTGTGCCCTAGTAAGTGGTCACCCTTGGGGATGGGATTTCTACTGAGAGGTCCCCTTGACGATTCATCATGCCATTCCCGATCATACTTATCATTTTTCTCATTTCATCCTTTTCACTTCCTTATCTTTTGGGATTTTCGGGTGTATTGACCCAAGAAGGGATTGTACCTCATTTCATGGGAAGAAGAGGCTGAAGGCCCAAAGGGAATGTAGATGGAAAAAGATAAAAGCAAAAAATATTACCTTCCAGATGCTCGCCCAAAGAGGTCTTGAGAACGATGAAACATTTATCCTAAAAAATCAAAGACCTGTTATAATGTTCCGAAGCTAGATAACTAGGAACATAGGTTGAATTTTTTGAACTGTTTGTTGTTTTGTTTGAGTGTTTTTGCAGGTTTTACTTCTCAAAATTATGCTTGGTGGATTTTATTGAGAGTTATAACACATGCATCATGAATATAGCACAACAATACAAGGATATAACAAGATAAAAGACATATAACAAAATAGAATGCCCAATAACTTCAAATATGACCTTTATTTAGATAATAAGTTGACCTCCATACATGGGATCCACGGATATGGAACAAAATAGATAAGATATGGAAGTTGGGCCTGAATATGCCTCCAAGATACAAAATAAGTGTAGGTGAAACCCTCCATGTCTTCCAACAGTCACATGCAAAACTGAACAAGATCACTTTCTTTCCCTTCTAAACTTTTGCACCTTGATTTGGTTGAGTTGCGCACTTCCTAGCTGGGAAGCCCTCTAGGAATTTCGACCTCCTCTTCTTTAGCCTACAAACCATTGAAATCAACTGTATATATATAGATATGATGATAGTGAACACTTGTGATGAATCTCCTAACCATTAGGAGTGATCTTCTTGAAATATTGTCACTGCAAAGAGTATTCTATTTATTATTGAGTTATTATTCATCAGATCAATCCCCTTTTGTGGATTGATCATGTCGGGATTTGTACTTGACCAAATCCCATTTTGTGTATTGGTCAAACCCTAATTATATTATTCTAATTAATAAGTCATCCCCCAGGCCTAATTAAAGTGGTTTTAACCACTAAGAAGAGAAGTTGTCCCTGCCTAGTGAAGAGACAACTTTCCAGTGCCTACCAGCTAGTATAAATAAAGGAGGCTAGTGCCTCATTTTTTCACTCAATCATTCACTCATCAAGTGCGAAAGTTTGGAGAGATGTAGTTTGGAGAAGGAAGAGAGAGGCACATTTCTCAGTGCTGGATATTCTCTAGTGTTTTGGTTTATTGTCTTGGCATTGTTGATTTTTCAATAAGTTAGGTTAAGCATGTAGTTCATTCCAATTTTGCATTTGTCTTAACCATAAACAATAATGTTGCAACAACCAATATCATAAGAAGAAACACCATGCACAAGAACACAAGAAGTATCCTAGGAAACCCTTCTCAACAAGGGAAGAAAACCCAATCAAATCCTTTTCTATATTCTTCAAGAGAAAGACCTTCACCACCAATAAGGCCTATCACACAAGAGGGTGCTCAAACCCTAGAAGACTAGCGCCCAAGAGAGGTGCACACTTTTCCCAAGAAGATGTACTTGCTGAAATTTCCAAACTCATGTGAAATATATGATTCCTCATTGGGGAATTTACCTTTACTTATACTATACTAAACCTGCCAACATAAGTGTCTATTGTCACAATAGGGCCGACCTCACTAGCTCATAATATAATTAATATTAACCAGATTAAGTATCTTTTATATTAATTACCAGTCATATTAAGGTGGGGCTGACCTGTACCCTTTACATTACAATTAGGGTTACAGGCAAGTCTGAATCTTGAAAAATATAGCAAGGGATCTTATACACCCACTAGTGCTCATCCACTAGGGGCACATCCATATGGATGTCCATATCACTGGCTTACTTAATTACACAAAATAACCACTTCTTCATTAGTGCTCAGCTACTAGGATCATGTTCACATGTGCTCGTCCATAGGCACATCCACTCAACAAATATTCTTTGCCATTGCATTACACAGGAGAGTCATCTGGAGTTTCTCATCAAATCTTCTACTCAGAGGAGGGTAATACATCATCTTCATTTATGTTATCATGAAGATGCACCTAACACTTTCAGATTTCACACATTCACCTTGTGCTCAACCACAAGCACGTCCAACTCTGCAGTTCTCCTTTATCACTGTGTTACATAGGAGAATCATCTGGAGTTCTTCTCAACTCTCTGTAAGGAGGAGGCCATCTCTACGTTCCATCTCTCTCTCAGATAGGAACCACACACCCCTCTTAGGGGATTTCTCTCAGGTTTGTAAGTTGGAGAATGTCTAACATCGCTGCAATCATCAACATTTTTCAGGTTTGTAAGCTGGAGAATGTCTCACATAGATGCAATTATCAACACTCCCTCTCAGCTAGGGAGGCATTTTCCACCAGGCCAAGTCTCTCACAGAAATACTCGAACTTTGTCTTGGAAAGTGGTTTGGTTAAGATATATGCGATCTATTCATGAGTAGGAAGATACTGCACATGTATTGTCTTCCTCTGCACCATGTCTCTGATATAGTGATACTTTATTTCAATGTGTTTCGATCTGTCATGAAACACTGGGTTCTCGGAGAGCTTTACACAACTCTATTTATCACAATGAATAGTAGTAGGATCTATCTCATGATTGAAAAAGTCATTCAGAAGTTTGCGAAGCCACACTGCTTCACGAACTACACACTCAATGAAATGTACTCTGCCTCTTCCTTGTCACCGTAGAAACCACTTGCAGATGAATAGAATGGCGAGGGAAGATTATTTCACCTCCCTGGCCAAGATTGGACCAGGAACAGAGGGATCTTTCACCTCCTTGTTGATCTCTAGGGTTTATTCAGTCAAAACTCTCAAAACTCTCAAAACCCCCAAGTACAGGCTCTCTAGCTAAGAAGCCAGACATCAAAATATCAATCAACATCATGAGAAAATAGAAGCCCCTATCTCTCTTTATACCCCTATTTTAATTTTCTCTCCAAGTGTCTTTTAATTCACTTTTAATGTTTCTTCATAAAATCACTTCATTAATTAATTAACCTTTTTTCCTCTAAAAAGTGATTAATTTTCCCTTATGGATTCTTCGGCCAGTGAAAGTCAGGTTTCATCATCTTATCCTTTAGATTTTTTCATCCCGATTTGAATGAGCTATTACACTAAGGTGTTTCTTCACATATTATGCCCAAAATGACATCCTTAGTGGATTTGATTAAAATATGCTCAATAATAACTCAAATTTACGGAAATCATTAGAATGCAACGAAACCAAGGGCAAGTTGTGCATAATGGATCCTGATGATGAAATATGATGAATAATGTAAGTTGGGCCCCATAAAACTCCTCAATACCTCCTTATATCACTATCACCCCCAACTGGCTACTTTGACAAGAATCCCAAACTGTAACATAAGTGAATCCAAAAATGGGGAAATTATAGTTCCCCCTGCTCGAATATTGCATGTCCTCAAGAAATAACTGAATCAAACTGTGTATTATCCCAGGGTCCCATATCCACATGTGTGACATGAATTACTCTCCCCTCTAAACATAGTTCCACAAAGTGCTCGCCACACAGGCTACCATAATGCTCCCGATGAATAGAGAGATCATGTGCAGTAGATCCTTAGTCAATTCCTCAGGAAACCTATTGCTCAGATCTCAACTCCATCAACCAATGGACTACCAAAATCTCTTATCCCTGGATTCCAAATCAAGATGTGAACTGTAGTTCCCTGTAAAGTATAGTCTTGTGAGACATCAACACCAAGAGTCTCTTGAAGACCCCCAACCAATGGAATAAGTAAATAGATTATCCATCCATCAAGCAGTCTCTCACCTAAAACAATCTCCCAACTACCACCTCTGATAGTGTCCAGATCCCCTGCTAACCAAGAATATGATCTACTGATATACTTGATCTTTAACCAAGGAGATCCATTCTTCCACATAACATCCTCATCTCGATCATCTTTCAAATTTCCCCAACAATGGAAGGAACCAATCATGCAAGTCCCTGAAACTCCCATGCACTCTAGAAGACCACTAAACCCTGCATCACATAACTTTGAGGGTGCCATACCAAGTATCTGGGTGCCTACTGAACTGTAAACCTCTAGTCAAAGTGTATTGATAGCTATGATTTCCTATCCACAATCACTAAACGTTACCTCCCTTTCAACCCACATTGTTTCTTGTGGTGTCCTGTACTTCAGTAATACCCCTATGATGTCATCCCTACGATATAGCTCTAGTATACCAAGTTTGAGAGATGCTAGCGTACTCTCCCAACTCTACCTTGAAACGAGGGTGGATAAGGAATCATGCCCTGACTTGTGATGCTGACATATTGAGCATGCCCCCATGTGCCTCATGACATCATCCTTGAGATCCTCCCAGGAGAATCTCTTTCTAATCTTCTAACGAGTCCTAAAATGGCCAATATGTCCAACCATAGGTACATCATGTACAGTCCTCAAGATCTCTGACACTGCATGATGCAACCACACATCCTACTAACTGACCTCATAGTCCTCATTAGAAGCATTTGTCCTACTCTTCTCACCGTCCTCATCCCGCTGAGTCTCTGAACCTATATCCACCTCTGGAATATCCTCTGTTCGACGATCGAGGATGCTCTCCAACACGCCCAAGGCCTCATTTGACTGTCTCTAGTGAACCTCCCCTATTTGGATGCATGTAATGGAGTATCCCCTGTCAGGAGGTCTCTGTCTAATGACTCTCCTTGTCCCATGCAACTAGCTATCTCCCTCAATGTTGTTGTATATAATGAAAGTATTGGGGAAGGATAAAAAAATACCTGCAACTGTGTATAGGATTGGGAAGTATCATATGCATTTTTCAACTCCAAATGATTGGTCAAAAAATCATCCATTGATATCCAAGGTGAATAGTCGCTTGGAATCCACACTAATATCATGTCATTCTGTACAACAGTAGGTGACTCCACATACTGGTGGTCAATCACACTTCCCCTATCATCACTCATATGATTGATGCTACTAAGAAGGTAATCTCCCAGATCCATGTGTTGTTGTAAAGGATAAGACTGCTCTCCACATAAATCTCCATGCTCCACCAAGTATGTCTCTTGTATACCCATGCAAGTTCATGTATCCTCTTGCATCATCGTGTATCCTTAGTGTACTGTTGGGTCAACCTATACATGGATGTCAACTAATCCGGGAACCCAAATGGACATGTCCTCATATCTACCCCTAGATCTGGAATCCCCATGTGTATGTGTAGGACCAACTATCTCAAAGATCCTTATGAATGGTGGTCCTTGTGACACATGCACATCCTCAAGCGTCTCTTGGTCACATCTTTTCATAATCATTAGTGATCCTGGGTATCCCTCATGCTCCTCCATCAATTTTCACTCCTATATCAAACCACCAACATCCTCTAGTGATGTGGCTGAAGTATATATCTGACTCTCTGCTGAGATAGATGTAGTGGATCCTGAGTAGCCTTCTCAAGGAGATCCTCTAGTTTGGACTTTGATTCTTGAAGGACTGTCTGTGTTCCTTTCAATAATTCCTGTTTGTTTTCCAACTCATGAGTGAGTCGGTCCACCTCAGTCTCCTTCTCCTTCAACTCCCTATGATACATCTCGCCAACCTCCAAATGGTAGTCTCTATCCATCAATAACTGCTGGTATTCGGTCCTCATCACATTCACTCTCTTTCTAAGTGTTTGGAAGTCATCAATGGAAATATCCCCATTCTAACTATCATGTGCCATCGTGGCCCTCCAACAATACTCTGCTACCATTGCATGTGTATCATCAATGTTTCTAATGGCTTCCATGATCATGTCCTCTCTGACCCTCATTTGTCCTACCAAATGTTGTGACTCTTGAACACTATCCTGTTGAAGTACTTCCTCATGAATCTCACTGCTAATGTCAATAGTGGAAACCTCATCAACACACTCCTCAAGATCTAAATCATGGTACTTCCCACAATCCATTGTGCTATTGAATCCCCCTGTATGCCACTGTACATCATCATATATTGTTGCCTCAATATGAACCACCCCGTATCCTGTATGTACCATTGTATCCTCCTATGAACTCACCCTACTAATATCATCTGCACCCAGATCCCATACTGATGTGTCCATACATGTGATATGGTCATATCAACCAAGAAGGAATGCATCCTCGTCACTGTAGACCAGACCCAGAAGTAAGTACCCCATCGATCTGTCGATCTCCACAACCTGATCTATCAATGGAATCACAAAAAGAGGTGACTCACTCTTCCCGTCCTGATAGGTATGTATGTAGTCATCTGTCTCCAAGTCATGCCTCTCTTCTTGGGACTACAGATCCATGTGTTCCTTGTGTTCAATCACTACACAAGTCTCCTCTACCATATCCAAAATTCCATTGATATCCTCATGCATCGTGGCTAGTATAGGTGACTAAGAAGGTAAGGAATGTGTCACGCTCAAATCCATAGGAGGATCATCATCCCCCACACATGACCTCATATCAAAATCCAAAGGTGTATCACCCAATCCTTGATCCTCCTCATGCCTAGGTTCTGCTACAACTGAATCCTCACAAGTATCACCACTATGTTGAAGTGGTTGGTCCTCAACACTTTTTGATCGGAAAGCTAAAGCACATGTGCTATCATCCTGTCCACCCAACTATCCATCAGATGTGCAAGAGTTAATGGCCTTATTGGAATTATATAATGAGGCATCTAAGGTCGCATCCTCATACACCTCCTCATCATCACTATCATAGTGCACCTCAATTTAATGCACTTTCCCCTTGCCTCTACATATGTGATCTGGCTCCCAAGGATTTTTGCAACTGTAGCAAAGTTCCCTAATCCTAGTCGTTGTAGGTTCCATCAATGCTCCCCTCAATCCACTAACATATGATGATGTATCCGCTTTCCTGACTGTTTTGACTCTGATTTCCTCTGCTTTTCTTCTCTAATAATTGACTTCTTCAATCTTCTTGGCCCATACTTCAATAGCATCTTTACTCCACCTAGTATTTTTGATGGATACAAACTATTGGAATGTTACCTGAGCCCTGGATGTTTCACTAAGAGATTGATATTCTATATTACAATATAGAATATCCTCTACAAAATTCATTTCTACTATAGTTCATCATTGTTTTATCATAGGATGGCACATGAATTGGCTCTGATACCACTGTAATGTTCCCAAGATGGATTGCTAGGAACATAGGCTGAATTTATGAATTGTTTGTTGTTTTGTTTGAGTGTTTTTGTAGGTTTTACTTCTCAATATTGTGTTGGGTGGAGTTTATTGAGATTTATAACACATGCATCATGAATATATCACAACAATACAATGATATAACTAGATATAAGACATATAACACAATATATTTTCCAATAACTTCATATATGACCTTTATTTAGATAATAAGTTGACCTCCATACATGGGATCCATAGATCCAGAACAAAATAGATAAGATATGGAAGCTGGGGTTTCATATGCCTCTAAGATACAAAATAAGTGTAGGTGAAACCCTCCATGTCTTCCAGCAGTCACATGGAAAACTGAACGAGATCACTTTCTTTCCCTTCTGAACTTCTGCACCTTGATCTGGCTGAGTTGCAGACTTCCTAGCTAGGAAACCCTCTACAAATTTCAAACTCCTCTTATTTAGCCTCCAAACCACTGAAATCAACTGTAGATCTATAGATCTGATGATAGTGAACCCCCGTGATGAATCTCCTCACTGTTATGAGTGATCTCACCCTCTAAATCACTAGATCCACTATGAGTAGTGCACCCTCCTTCAGGAAATTCGCCCCTTGGTCACAATAAATTTAATGTAGAAAAACCCTTCCAAGAATAGAGGAGAAAGGGAATTCATGGCATAGAAAATCCCCCAAGAAAGAGAGTATCCTCAAATATTCTTCCTTCTACCCAAATTGAGTTGATCTAGCTCTAATAGTACGCTAGACCTGTAGAAAACTCATGATCTGTGTCCTTCTTCTTCCTTGTCAATCTAGAAACCATATGTAGCTGAATAGAATGGTGAGGGAGGAATATTTCACCTCCTTGGACAATCTTGGACCAGGAAAAAAGTGATATTTCACCTCTTTGCTGATCTCTAGGGTTTATTTAGTTAAAACCATCAAAACCCCCAAGTACCATGGGCTCTCTAGCTAAGAATCCAGACATCAAAATATCAATCAACATCACGAGAGAATAGAATCCCCTATATCTTTTTTGCCCCTGTTTTCCTTTTCTCTCCAAGTGACTTGTAATTCACTTTTAATGTTTCTTCATAAAATCACTTTATTAATTAATTAACCTTTTTTCCTCTAAAAAACGATTAATTTTCTCTTATGGCTTCTCTAGCCACTGAAAGTAACTTTTCATCATCTTATCCATTAGATATTCTCCTCTCCATTCCACTGAGATATTACAATAAGGTGTTTATTCACATATTGTGCCCAAAACAAAATCCTTAGTGGATTTAATTAACATATGCTCAATAATAACTCAAAATTACGGAAATTGTCGGTATGCAATGAAACCAAGGACAAGCTATGCAGAATGGATCCTGGTGATGAAATATGATGAATAATGTAAGTTGGGCCCAATAAAACTTCTCAATACCTCCTGAGCTCACTATCACCCCCAACTAGCTACTCTGACATGCATCCCAAACTATAACATAAGTGAATCAAAAAATGAGGACATTACACCTGCAAGAAACAATTTCACATACATAAATGTCCCTCTTGTTGAGGGATCTACAAAAGTGCATTATACCCTTTTCTTTACCCACATGGCACTCTGAGTACCTCCGACTTCAAGTGACGTTGTGGTACTGCCTCCATGTTTTATGTTACCCATTTGGAGTACCCAATTCTTCTAGACTTAAATAAAATAATGACAAATAAATGGGCTTGGAAAAATGCTGCATTAAAAACAAAGGTGCAACACACCCTCTACAAAATCACCCATAAATGAGACAATACAAACCATTTTATGTCATGAACCATATGACCAAAAGTCTTACCCCATCCAATTCATCTTCTTCACATGACTTAGAGAGGGTCCACCTAGGAAACAATCCTTGACTTAAGGAATGACTCACCCAATAGGCCACCTTGTCAACCCTCCCATACGTAAACTTGGAAAATTGTATAGGGTCTTTGAACACTTGTTTAATTTGATAAGCCATTGTGAAGGTTGCTAGGAGGAGTAAAAGGGCTTACACACTCCTAAATTTACCTTGTTAGGGATACTTTCTGTAGGCAGTAAAATTGATTAATTGATTGCATTGATACACATGATTTTGAGAGATATCAAATTTGTTTAAGTTGGAATATTTTCTTAGTGTCTTAAGCTTTCTCAAGCCACTAAGGAATCTTTTGTTGGAAGATTGGTTGTTGTCATTGATGTCAACCCTAGCCATTGGCTTTTGGACGCCATAGTTGATCGAAGTAGATAGACATGAGGGAAATTATGCATGCATATACAACACCCATGGATGGATAGTATAAGTCGTGCCTCTTCTGGTGGTATGTGACATGTCATGTGGATCCTCACGATTGAGGAGAAATTAATTTTTGAAGATGACAATGTGAATTGAAGAAGAAACTACATGTCGGCCCTAATGTTAAAAGGAAGTGACATAAAGGATATAAATACATCTCATTATACATTCATTTTCAAACACACACAAGTTTATTAATGAACAAGGATATATAAGTTGAATTTGTGAGGAAATATGAAGTAAAGAAGGCTGAATTTCAAGGGGGAATGAAGTCTTTTGGTGATTTGTTCTAAGGTATGTTATTTACAGGTCATCTTACCATTTTCGCTATAAATTTGTTTTTAGAATGATTATGATGGTGAAATTTGAAGGATATTGAGAAGACATATCTAGGTACCTATGGTAAAAAATTTAGCTCTTTATGCGCTACAATTTTGGAGATACACTATGTGGAAGATAGGGTTTTTGACTAGTCTTGAAGCTAGTCATAAACAAGTGTTCCAGGTAAAACAATCATAATGTCTTCATAGAGAATCCAAATGAAGTGAGACCATTTGCATTGGAAATAGTAAGGCTATAATTTCCTATGTACAAATTTAATAATATGATGTTAAATATTGAGCGCGGGCATTCTGTATAAGTTCGCTCTCTTGAATAAACCATAATTGAATAAGGTCTACCACTTTCTTTATAACTCCTTTTCTGGGAGGATTCAAGGAGTGAAACTTGGAGGATTTTTAGATAATACGTTGAGTAATATTATCTAGGATCAAAGTATTCCAAGAAGTGAAGAATTGCATAATTTGAAGAAGTCTCAGGAAGCATTATCAAGTTCTATGTGATGGTTAGTTGATGGTGATAATTTAATGTAAAATTTTATTATCTCTCATATATTGTTGGGTGGAAGGAAGGGGAAAGGATGGAGAGGTCAAGCCTCTCTTGATATTGGAGCATTGTATCTACCTTTTGAAGGTACCTGTGGTAAAAAATTCAGCTCTTTATGTACTATAATTTTGGAGATACACTCTGTGGAAGATAGGGTTTTTGACTAGTCCTGAAGCTAGTCATAAACAAGTGTTCCAGGTAAAATCATCATACTGTATTCATGTATAACCCAAATAAAGTGAGACCATTTGCATTGGAAAAAGTACAGGCTGTAGTTTCCTGTGTACGAATTTAAGAATCTGATGTTAAATATTGAGCGTGGGGCATTATGTACAAGTTCACTTTCCTGAATAAACCATAATTGAATAAGGTCTACCACTTTCTTTATAACTCCTTTTATGGGAGGATTCAAGGAGTGAAACTTGGAGGAGTTTCAAAGAATACATTTAGTAATATTATGTATAGGATCAAAGTATTCCAATAAGTGAATAATTTCATAATTTGAAGAAGTCTCAAGAAGCATTATCAAGTTCCATGTGATGGTTGGTTGATGGTGATAATTTAATGTAAAATTTTATTATCTCTCATATATTCTTGGGTGGAAGGAAGGGGAAAGGGTGGAGAGGTCAAGCCTCTCTTGATATTGGAGGATTGTATCTTCCTTTTGGAGGTTTATCCCTCCCTTTATATTTGGAAGCTGTAGCTACCTTTGGAAGTCATTAATTCCTTTGAACAATAATACATGATTACTTCTTATATATTGTGCATGGTGTATTGGTGTATCTCTTATACTATTATTCATTGTTCATTGGATAGTCTTCATTTCTGATTGGATATAAATTGAATACATGATCTGTTTGAAGTACAAGTTCAAAAATACTAATTTATCTAAATATTGATTCACCCCTCTCTCAGTATTTCCAATAATTGGTATCAGAGCAGGTTGCCTTCAGAATAGTTTAACCACTGGAAGGAAAATCCTGATAAGAGATGGATGACCCTGAGCACATTCCAAATGAGATTCAATGATTTGATGGAAGAAATTATGCATACTGGAGTGATACAGTGAAAACTTACCTAACAACATTGGGAGTAGACATTTGGTACTCAGTTGTAAATGGCTATGTAATCCCAAATAATGCTCCAACCAATCCAAATGAGAAGAATC
>ML801312.1:151327-166024 GCA_009831015.1 Picea engelmannii | reverse complement strand
GTATCATTCCTAAGAATCCATTAGTAAGGGAAAATGGCATCACCAAAAACTGATAATGAACTGCATGTGTTCTAAAGGATGTTTTGGGAATATCTTCTTGTGTCATTTTGAGTTGATGATATCCAAAATGGAGATCCAACCTAGTAAAGAAAATTACTCCTTTCAATTAATCTAATAATTCATCAACAAAAAGAATAAGAAAGTTATCTTTTATGGTCGGGTTTTTGAGGTTTTTATAATCTAGACACACACCCCATGAACCTTCCTTCTTTTGATCCATCACCACCAGTGCATAGAAAGTGTTTTGGCTAGGTTTAATGATGTTACCCTCTAATATTTGTTGAATCATATGATCAATATCACTCATTTATGCATATGGGTACCTACAAGACCTAATTTCATGTGGTACACTTCCTGGGTACAAATGAATAAAATGGTCATTATCTCAAGTAGGTGGAAGATCCTTAGGAATATCTTCAAATACCTTGGAATGACTGTCGATAAATTTTTGGAGATCCATTGGAGGATAGGGTATAGAGGTTTGAATATATAGTGCGAACGATTGTTCAATTACACCATGGTGTCCCTTTCTAAGTAATTTTTTCATTCTATTAGAGCTTATCAATTTATATGGATTCCCTTTGATACCTTTAAGTTCAATTTATTTTCCTTCTAAGGAAAATATCATGAAAAGTTCTTGAAAGTTAAGAGACATTTTTCCCAATGATTGTAACCATTGGACCCCTAATACAACATCAAAACCACCCATTTGGATTTCAATCATGGGACTATATAATAAATACTCCCCCATAGTGACCTTAATACTATGAAACTTCCCTAAACAATTTATGGTACCTCCATCTACAATAATTACTTGATACTCTGGTGCTAGAAATATAAAGCAATTGATAAGTTTCACTACTTTGAAATTCATAAAGTTATGGGTACTGCAAGAATCAAAAAACATTGTTACCTTTTGATTTTTTATGTATTCTTCTATATTAAGGGTTTGTGGAGTACTAATTCCAGACAATGCATGACAAGATATGGTTGGAGTAGTCGCTTCTAGCTCTATATTTTATGACGGTTCCAATTCTTGATATTATTCCTCTTCATAGTTTATGTAGAATAACTTATTCTCATTGAATCTATTCCCCTTATTGTACTCACAGTCATGATTGAAACATAGTCCCTATTACACATCAAAATTTCGCACTTAAGTGTCACACCCTAAGTGTCGTAAGTTTCGCAAAGTGGCGTGTGCAACTTGTTACATGTCACATGCACTATCTCAAGTGGTGTATGAACCTTACCTAGTGTCGCATTCACTTTTCTAAGTTTCTCAACCTGTTGACACAATGAAATACATTTGTCACAATCCCTAAGTTAGTTTGGAAGAGAAAACCAACCAGTGGGGTCCGGAACCACATGTTTTACTTGGAAAATTTGACCAATTTTGGTCATTTTAGAAGGGTGGTGCTCCCCTACTCATGTTGATGGGGCACCAGTGCTCCCTCTTCCTTACTTAAGGGGCACTAGTGTCACTTTGTCTCTCACTCAAGGGGGGCATCAGTGTTGTTAGAGGAAAATATGGGATCTTCCACCTTTTCCTAAGGGCCAACTCCGAATGGATGAGATTATTTTCGTCGAATCCTATACTATGTATCTATCTTAGGATATAATCACAACTTAAGGAGCCATATCCTAAACCATTTACCTCATTTTCTCATGGGGTTTGAGCCTCTCAAGCCTATATATTGAAGGTATTTCCATGGTGAAAAGGGGAAGGAAATTGTTGTAGTATCATCATTTTGATCTTAAGATATTAATGCAAGGGGTTGGACGAGCAGAGTTTGGAGATTTTACTAAATTGTCAAGCATGTTTTGTAAGTGCCTTCTTTTGGTTTTCCAATTAAATAAACTTGGCCTATTCCCTTCAATTTCATGTGTTCTACATCTACATATTTCTTGTGATCTATTGTCATTTCGGTATTCATAGACAAATATTCTTTACCTAATCATATAGACTAGGAAGAAAATTTATTTTGCTTGTCTTTGCAAGACTTCATTTGTGTTAAGGATCTTGGAGATCAAGCCCAAGGATTGGAGCAGCAAGGACAAACATTGCAACAAGGTATTCCACATTATTCTTCTCTCTTGATTGCTTGATTGAGTTAGATATATAGGGAAAGTAGAAACCATTTGTTTACTTTTGTATTTGTACCAAAGACAGGGGTCTTTGTCCAAAGGGGAGCTTAACCTATCCGCGGGGTGAGATTTCTCACAACAGAAAAATGGTGACTCCATTGGGGATGGACTTTGACTAGTATTTCCTTTGTTTCATCTTGAATCCTTGATTGTGATTAGATATTTCTTGTTTGATGCTTCATTCTGATATATTTCCCCTCCCTCTCCTCATTGAATAGTTTATAGAGCCATTGACTGGGTCTCTGTTGAGTTTTAGCTGTTGGAATCCATTTTTTAGATTTTTCAGAAATCAACACTCCCCTGCAGTTTACACTAGGGTGCCACTAGCTAACTGGTTCTTCCCCTAAGTCTCCTAGGGGGAACCACAATACCATGTTCCTTTGGTAATATGGGAACTCATCTCCTCTTTTAGGTGTTTTTGTGAGTTTCTGCCCTTGTTTTCTTAGTCTTCTTTTGAGAGGATTTTAGCCCAGAGTCTCCTAGCTTGTCTTTGACTTTGTTTTATTGAGAATTTGATATTTATTACTCATTTCATTTCCTTCTTTGAGTTTTCAAATTTCTCCTGGTTGTGAAATTGAATGATCCCCTTGGATTAACAAGATCCATTGGTTCTTTCTACCTTTCAGTTGTCTAATCTTCGTCTCGTAAAGATTTCAGATTGATTGTTTTTTTAGGAGTGGTCATCAACTAGATTTTGCAAAGGTTGTTTGGTTTTGAGCCTTTTTTGTCTTCATTGAAACATCTTGATTTCTGACAATTAATAATCTCTCATTTACCACAACCCAGACTTGAATGTTGTTTCTTGTTGCTCGTGTCTTGAGGATTTTCATGAGTGTTTGTCTTGTTTCTCCTTTGCATCTTTGAGTCCTTGATTGAACAAGTTATCTCACTTGTTTTCTTTCAGTTTTCATCCCTTTTTTAATGCACTTTGTTTGATTCCTTTTTTCCATCATATTTCTTTGTGACAAACATTGATCTCTTTCAATTCACTTGAAAGTTAAGAAGCGAAACATTTTTCATATCTCATAGCATACATAATCAAACAAATAAATTTTTGCATTCTTTAGGAAATTTGTTTTGGTACACGTTTGAAAAAGAGGTAGTTTTGTATGTGCATTTTGGATTTCGGAAACATCGCTTCATAGTTTGGCATCATCTTGTCCCCAGAAATTGAAAGTTTCATAGTTTTGAGTACTTTCTTGTATTAAGAAGAACATAACACTTCTCCTTCCCATACATAGAATTCATTGAAAATAACATATTGCATCTCATTCCCTTGCATTATATTGGAGTCGAGTCTCTCTCATATCATTAGTTTCATCTCCGTGAACCTATTGATTTAAAATCCGTTAAAATCAACCACGCACTCAAAATCAACTAGAATTATTTTTGGTTTTAGCACACCAACAATAGCAAAGGATTAGGGTCTTTGGACTAGGAAAAGTGAGTAAATCATACAAGACTACTTATAAACAGAGTGTATAACACTAAAGAGTGAACAAATACAACTTTTGTATAAGAATATCCTGGAACCCCCTCTAACACAGGGGATAAACACAAGTTCATGTGTAGAAGATCAACGAAGATTACCCCTCCAAAGCTTGACCAATTGTAGAGGAAAAATTGTATACTGAGGGTTTTTCTTGAAGTTTCACTTGGTCTTAGTGGTTCATAAATGTCAAATAAATTCGAGGTCCTTAGGAGCTCTACTAGTCCACTTGTGTTCAATCCTCTAGAAAAAAATTGGACTTTGATATCTTTCCCATACGTTCGGTTCTGACCATCGAATGTACTCACCTGGAGGTTGAATGTGAGTTGGCAACCATAGTGGCCTTTCCTAGGTATCTACAGAGGTGAATATGGGGGGATTCCCATGGTACCTGGGGTAGACGTAGTATCACGCACTCAATACCCTTGGAGAGTGATTCCACGAAAGTGAGGGTTTCTTGCATCGAGAAGGGTTGTTACATGGTGGTTGGGGTAACTGCTTCTCATTTTTTTGTTGGCGACTTGATATCCCGCCTTCAGAATATCCTTGAATCTATTGTTGCTTGGTTTATTTCTTTTAGTTTATTAGGAGTGTGTTTCTTTGAATTTCGTAGTCGGACTTAGGATTGATTATCTCACAGTATACAAGGTATGGATCCTAAAGTTCAAGAACCTCAACCTAATGTTTCTTATGAGGGAATGGTGGAAGATCAAACTTCTGAGAGCGAGAGTGTAGCTCTTGGAAGTGGCCAACATGTAGAAGAACTGGTCACAACCTTCATAGAAATCCTTTCATCTTATGTGAATCCTCTTTTTACTGATCAACTCAGGAAACCACTCATTGATCCACCATCCATGAGATTTATTAATTCCTACTCTTCTTACTTTGTATCGCCCAGTTCAACCAATACACAATCTTTTGGCATGAACCCACCATCGTTTGGTTTTCTTGAAGGACTTGGCAATTTCTCTTTTTCCACAACTCTTGTGGTTGATATTGTTGGTGCTTATTTGTTGGGAGCATCAATGACCAAGGTAACCTCAACACAACCACTTGTGATACATCTCCCTTCGTACATGGGTCAGGTAATATTCCTTCTTCGTTATTTCCACACATGAACACACCAAGTGTTTTACTTGGTCATTCGATCGGTTATATGGTCGGAAGTCAAGTCATTCACTCAACCATGGTTACACAAGCTAATCATACTCCATATCAACCTTTTCATATGAGTACACCCTACATTGGAGTTCAATCTTCAATGGGAGGCCAACCTTTAGCTCAGGGGAAACCTTCAGCTAGAGGGAAATTTTTACTGGGGGGAAACCTACATGGTTACAACATCAAAAATCCTGGGAGCTAGCCACTCCTTCAAGTCCTTCTATCCCTACTATCATTGGCATGTATCCTAGATAGCCATTTCCAAAATTTACTAATCCTTTGTGATCTCAACCCAATCCAGTGGGCATTCCTCAGCAAGGAACTTTTCTCTTTCAATTCATAAACTTGATGATCCCGACACAACATTCCCTTCAACTGCAATACGTGGGGGGACCATCAATTCAATCAAATTATGTAGGAGTTCCATATGTTCAATCACAATACATGGGAGGACCACTAGGACAACCACCATACATGGGTGGACAATAAGGAAAACCACCTTACATGGGTGGACAACTTGGGAAGCCACCATACATGGGAGGACCATCCAATTTTTCCATCTTGCTGCAACAAGGGTATGGTCCTACTGGTGTTCCCATGCCACATGGTTACCACTAGTATCCACACGCTAACCGATAGCTTCCATTCTTGGCCACGTTAGATCTTCCATATCTATTGCATTTAACAAATGATCCCATTATACATTCCCTATTTTGGCCTGTCATCCCTGCCAAATTATTGTCCGACATCCCAAAATTTGAAAAACAACCTGGGGAAGATCCTAAGAATCATGTTATGAATTTCCATTTATGGTTTTCTTCGAACTATTTGATGGAAGATTCCATTCGTCTGAGACTTTTTTAGAGAAAACTTATAGGTGCAGTGGAGAAATGGTATATTGAACTGTCATGTAACTCCTTTGTTGAATTTAATTTTCTTTCCATGGCTTTCCTGATGCATTTTCAGTTGCCTATACGGTATGAGATTGGTACCAAATTTTTTACCTCACTCCGAAAATCCTCTTCCACCTACATATTTGATAATATTCATGAGTGGAGATGGTGGATATGATTGACTAAAGCTCCAATTCCATACCAACTCGTCACAGATTGGCTTACAAAGGCACTCTTTCCACCCATCGCCAGAGATGTTGGTATGTGAGGTGTTTTTATTGAGGAGAAAGCTATCAATTGTTCTCAATATTTGGACTTGGTATATTCCCATTCTGACACACTTTACGACCTTATCCCTCATGCTCCTCATTCGTTGAACAATCCAACAAGACCTGCTTCGGAAGCAGGTTCCATTTTAGACACCAAAATGACTTTCTCTCCTGCTCAACCCTCCAAGGTGAATGCGGTCCAATCCACTTCATCTCAGAAACCAGGAGGTAAGAATAAAAACAAGGGTAGATCTAATAGATCTTCTGACCTGCATGATACTACAAATATTGTGGATACTCAACTGAATAGGAAGGCTAAGTTTCCTTCCATGATTTGTGAGGAAGAACACTACATGAAATACTAACCTCATTGTGAGGTTGTTGCTAAGTTTCTGAAGGGTACCTCCCAACCAGTTCAAAAAAAAAATTGGTTACACAAAATCCTACCCCTCCGCAAGGGGGAAATGCAGGTCATTCCCACCATGGGGATGCTTCTTTGAGAACCTCTGAGGTCTATATGTTTAAGATGGTAAATTTATATCGACTTGAGAAAAAAATTATGACACTACTCCAGGTGATCATGCTAATGGAAAGGCTATCAATCCACCCTCCACATCCACTCCTCCTCCATCTTCCAATCCTCTTCAAATTGAAAATCCAATTTCTGACGTAGTATTGTGCCAAATCAAGGGCATAATTCAAAAAGTGGTATTTAATCCAAGTACTTACATTATCCAAAACTACAATATCGTTGAAAATTTGGTGCAGACGCCTTGTGCTATGTCAGCCCTCAAAGTTCTACAAAACTTTCCAAGTCAACGTAGAACCCTTTTGTTATCCATTAAAGCTATGGATCCATAGGAATCAAATCTGAGTATGTTTAATCTAGACTATTTTAAGGAGAGGCTCTCACACCACCTAGCATTCCAAATTCAAAATTTGGTTGGTGGAAAGAACATCCATCTCACTATTTTGGATGAAGGAGCCTCCACCTGTTTCATGTCTTTGCATTGTTGGAGAGCCCTTGATTCTCCTAAACTTACCATGTATCCTACCACCTTGAAAACGTTTGATGGACATGGTTTCCAACCTCATGGACTCTTGCAATATTTCATTGTGACAGTGAAGGGTAAAACTATTTAAGTCAATATTGAAGTGCTTGACGTGCCCCTGGATTACAAATTGTTACTTGGTCATAGTTGGTTCTATGTGATGGTTTTCATCACATATTCTATGTTTGGTATCTTATGATTTCCCCATCAAGGAAACATTGCCTATGTTAACTAACTTGACTATATAACTCCATATCCCCACAATTCTGCAGCGAATAATCTCCCTTTTCTAGGACAATTTAGTATTGAGAGCATAGGATTAGGTCTCCTTAAGTATTCCTCGATCATGGGGGTTTTTCCTTTACTTACTCCTAACACCCCATAGGTTTCCACATTAAATATGATTTTGACTCAGGTGCGACAATCCCTAGAATCACTTGATCCTTTCGTAGTACCTGGTCCTGACGAGCATAGTTCTTTTCCTGTGTCAAGCTCATTAAAAAATGAAACAGATCCTAATGAGCATAGTTCATTGTCTCTTTCAAGCTCATTAAAAAATGAAACAAACCCCCCTCCATTTGAATCGAGTCTCACTCTGGATCAAATACTTTAACCTTCTTTTCCTCTTCCTAGTGAAAATTTTCCTATTAGTAACTAGACGCCTAAATGAGGAAAGAAGAAGAGTCGACAGAGGAAAAAATGCAAGATGGGGGGAAAATACCTCTAGAGAGACATGCTACTAGGAGTGATCCTCATTTGGGGGTTTTTCCCATCACAACGTAGTAGTATTTTCTAGAACGATCTTAGTCTTTGTTCTTTCTCATGCTCGTAATACATGAGAATAGGTTATCGAGCTTAGTCTTTGTTCTTTCTCATGCTAGTTAATACATGAGAATAAGTTACCGAGTATATTTTTAACTCTTTTTCAGACTCGTAAAATCTATACAAAAAATGAACTCTTTGAATTCTCCTTTAAGCACTTTTCAGACTCCCTAAACATGAAAATATTGTCAAGTGAAATTGTTTCCTTTCACACTCGTTAAAAGGTTTGAAAGGGTGTCTTTTGAGTGGTATATTATATCTTTTTTGGCCTCATGAGACTAATTATGAAAAATGAATACTCTAATCAAACATGACAAGAAGAGTTCTCCCCTATATTTTTTTATGCTTTTTTCGAGCTTGGGAGACTAAATTTACGAAAAATTCACCACTGGAGTCATCTTTAACTTCTTTTCAGACTCTGTAAACATGAAAAAACACCAATTTTACCTTCTTTAGGCTCATAAAAGTATGCATTGAAGGACCTATGTGAGTCCAATCTCCAGGACCCATACAGGACCGAACCCTTACTTCTTCGGGTTCATTAAACATGTGAAGAGGAACTCATCGAAGATGAGCTTTACCAAGAATATGTTATCCTCCTCAAGATTTTTAAAAAACAAAGAGGTACTCATCAATCATGATGGGGGGGGAATTGAAGGAAGTGGTTCAAATTTTTTGGAATCCTTTATGGAAACTATTGTCGCCCTTGAACATGGCACTTGTTTTCATCTCTCCTCATAGTTGGGTAATATACTTGTCTTTGATTCATACCAATTCTATATTTCATTATAATTTTTTATTCCAGTCGAAGAGTGCTCTTATTTTTGTCACATTATGTTCTTGGTACTTGTTGATTCAATGTTGCCAAGTCATTTGTCGTGCCTCATAATTTTCAAGGGAAGTTTCACTTCAAACCATCCATTTGCAGTATTACCAGTTTCCATCTCTTGTTTTAGTCCATACTCATTTAATATACCATCTCACATCACTTTCCTATGTCAGTTTCATGTCGATGATGGGGTATACATCATGTCCCTCCTTTGATGCATTTGTTCATATCATATTCAACACATTATCGAGGAATTAGACTTGGAAACTAGTTAGTACCTTGGGACCTGCATGCCTCAATGATAGGCCTCCTCACTTGCAACATTGGGTTTACACCATTTACCTTTGATCATATGATTCCACGAATGTTCGAATTCAAATCATTTATTCACATTCGATGAAATGTACTAAAGGTACCTTGTGAATCATTGGCATCATTTGTGGTTTCCTTCGCACTTGTTCACGATATACCTCAATGATCAGTAATCAAGTGATTTCTACCATGTTCGACAACAAATCATCTATTCACATGGATAGATTTGTACCGTTTTGGGATCGGGATGAAGACCCTGGGTTAGGTGCTCACTCTGTAATATGATTTTCCCAGGCTGCGATGGAGATCATTTGAGCATGTAAAATATTTCATTAGATTCACCATGATGTAAATATTACTGATATATATACATACTATCACATAGATCCACAATGTATTGATCTGTGACTATGTTTTGTCATCTCGTAGCTCCAATGCGTATTTTTTGTGGCTTCGATCAATTCTTCTCACGGAGGTATGGATCCACATTGTATCTTTGGTGACCATCCATTAGTCATTATTCTCATGGATCCACAGTGTATTGGTCGATGACCATGCTTTGAGTCAACTCGCATTCCGAGCATAAGTATTCCTGCCTCGGAAACGGAACACATATGTATGATGATTGATGTTTGTTTACAGCTTATTCAAGGTTCTCCTACTCTAGATCCCTTGCATTGAAGAATTTGTAAAGTTTTTCAACCATCAGTTTATCTTATGACCTCATACTTTAGGGGGAATATTTTATACATCAAAATGTCACACTTAAGTGTCGCACCCTAAGTGTTGTAAGTGTCTCAAAGTGACGTATGCACCTTGTTAAGTGTTGCATGCACTATCTCAAGTTTCATAAGCACCTTACCTAGTGTCGCATTCACTTTTATAAGTGTCGCAACCCTTTGACACCAAGAAATACATTTTTCACAATCCTTAAGTCATTTTGGAAGAGAAACCCAACCATTTGGGGTCTAGAACCACACCTTGTACTTGGAAAGTTTGGCCAATTTATGTCATTTTAGAAGGGTGGCGCTCCCCTACTCATGTTGAGGGGGATCCAACACTTAGGGGGCACTAGTGGTGCTTTAGCTCTCACTCAATGGGGGAATTGGTGTTGTTAGAGGAAAATATGGGATATTCCACCTTTTACTAAGGGCCAACTCTGAATGGATGAGGTTTTTTTGGTCGAATACTATACTATGGATATATATTAGGATATAATCACAACTTAAGGAGCCATATCCTAAACCTTTTCCCTCATTTTCTCATGGTGGTTGAGCCTCTCAAGCCTATATATTGAAGGTATTTCCATGGTGAAAGAGGGAAGGAAATTGTTGTAGTATCATCAATCTCATCTTAAGATATTCGTTCAAGGGGTTGGACGAGGAGAGTTTGGAGAAGTTACTGCATCATCAAGAATTATTTGTAAGTTCCTTCTTTTTTATTTCCAATTAATATAAACTTGGCCTATTCCCTTCAAGTTCATGTGTTCTACATCTACATATGGCTTACGTATTGTCATTTCAGTATTCATAGATAGATCTTATTTATCTAATCATATAGAGTAGGAGGAAGAGTTATTTTGCTAGTCTTTGTAGGACTTCACTTGTGTCAAGGATCTTGGAGATCAAGCCCAAGTATTGGAGCAGCGAGGAAGAACATTGCAACAAGGTACGCCACATTATTCTTCTCTCTTGCTTGATTGATTGAGTTAGATCTATAGAGAAAGTAGAAACCATTTGTTTACTTCTTTCTTTGGACCAAAGATAGGGGTGTTGGTCCAAAGGGGAGCTTAAACTGTCCACGGGGTAATATTTCTCACAATATTCCCTTTTCTCTTCATTCATCCATTTTCTACGGTGTCAACCTTTTTGGTTTGGGTGAGGTTAGGATAGGCAACATTGTGCTCTCTATAGTTGTTAGTGGCCACCCTTCTAGTAGCCATATTTTTACTTTCCACTTTCCTTTCCATACTAAAATAATGCTCTAAGGATTTAGTTTCAAAGGGACACACCTCATGTTGAATGTTCTCCGTTAAATTTCTCATAAATATATCTAACAAATTATCCCATGGAATGTTCTTTACCCTAAGAATACACTTTTGGATTTTTCTCCTCAATTGGAACTCTTTGCATAATATTTATCAATTAACTAAATAATGTGTTTCTTTTAATATCCCAATAATTTGCTATCAATTCATCCGTAAAAATGGACCAGGAGATAATAGAGTCATTTTTTCATTCACAAACCCATTGGTACCAAACAAATTGATTAGGTTCTAAATACAAGGCTACAAGAGTTAACCTTTGCGAAGTTGGCACTTGGTGTAAATCAAAGAATTGATCCATCTATAATATCCATGTTATAGTATATTTACCATCGAATTTACTCATATCAATCTTGGGAATTAAGTAGTTCCTTGGTGCCGAGTGGAACCCCTAATGATGCAAATCTAGAGGTGATGAGTAATCATGATTTTATGACTCGATATTTATTTCCTCCACATTTTCATGATTTCCTTGCATTTTTATATCTCCTTTATGGAATCTCTCATATAGGGTACATAAGGATATGGTTAACATGAAAATTTTCAATTATTCCATCTTTTTATCCATCTTCTTTTCCATTTATTCCCTATTTTCATTCATCTTCTTTTGCATCTTTCCCCTATTGTCATTCATGTTATTTTCCATCTGATTTATTTTTCTTTGTCTTCTTTCCAAATCATTAATTTTTATTTACCTACCACTCAATTCATTAAATTGGTTCTCCAATTTGGATAGTTGGTTATGTATCTCTTCACTTTGTTCATAATTCAAGGTTGATCTCTCTAGATGTTTAATAGTAGTAGAAATTATTGTAGGAACTTTTTACACATGAAAAAATAATAATAATCCTCTTTTTAATATTTAGCGCAATTTTGAATTAGAAAAAATATATCTTCCAATCGAAAGTTATGGCGATGGTTAGTTACATACATTTATTACCCTAATTTGGAGATTGTTTTGAAGCCTAGCCTGTGATGTATTCTATTATCAATGTTCCATTTATGCATTACATTGTTTGATTTTTATCCATTCATCATGTACACATATACATTTAATATTATGGGGATCAAAATTAGGGATGTTACACAATGTAGGGAATGGAGAGGATTTAGGTAAGTCCTCTACCCTTTATCCTCTCATCCACCATCATTAGAGAGGAAGTGGAAACCTATCTTGGCATCTAGACTAGCACAATGAAATAGGTAAGCTTCTTCCTTTTTCCAAAGAAGAAGTTTCATGAAGGGGGTGAAGAATTTGGAAAACTCCCCATATTGTACCATGACCCCCTACTTATCTAAATAACATTAGAGAAGATGAAGAAAAAAACACTAGAGGTAGGATCCTCATTAGGTCAAGTAGTAGAAGTGGGATAGACATTTGGAGTGAAGAGAACAAAGAATCCCTCCTTCTAAATGCCCCAAATTTTTACAACCATGAAGGAAAGTTGGATAGGGGAAGAATTTATGTAGGGTATTATGTATTTGGTATAAATATTGACACAAACCCCCATTTACAAGAAGCCATGGAAGCATCCACCACTAGTTATGACCCAATCAATGATAGATGTGTAGATTCTAGTAGCATTAGTAAAGGACACCTAGGTTGCGACTTCGAAATTGCCACCAGTTGTAAGAAAAAAAAAACCCATTGTTGCTTTGTTGACACCATTATAGGTTAAGTAGGAACAAACTCCATGGGTTATGTTTGATATAATATAGGATGAGTATCCCTCTTCTCCAATGAGAAATACAAAATAGATATGAACCCTAAAGATATAGTGGAAGGTTGTAATGTCTCTTTCCACCCAATATATTTTTTTTTTAATTCCATCGTCAAGTGTATATTCATGCAATTATAAATGACACTTTTCTTACAAAAAATTGCTTGAATTTAATTAGGATTCAATTATTTAATGTTATTAACTAATTGTCATGGCATTTCCATGACATAATACTTCTTCATTGGCTCTTGATACCGCATGCCAATTTTTCCATCTCACTAGTGATCAACATTAAATGAAACTTCTTCTCTTCATAGGTATACAATTGTTATTCTTCTTTATGGTGTAGGTATTACATCTTAATTCATTAAGTTTGGTAACATGTTCATTATGATTTTGTATTACAAACTTTGGATACGATCATCATGTTCATGTTGATGTAGTATTGCGATCCTACTTGCTCAAGCCCACTTTATAAATAAAATATTGTGCTCTTATAGGAACAAACTATAACTTTATAGGTTTGAGAAGTCTCATATTGCTTACATAGTATGCATTTCTTTTATCATTTTAAACTCTCTAGTGTACTAATTATTGAAACCAATTAATTAAACCAATGACACTTTATCAACCCATACATAAACATTGTATCATCGTTGGTGATGCTTTTAACCCACTCCTTTATGTTAAATGATTTTATTGTTGTAACTATACCATGGTGGTGTTAGTGGATCGAATCCATGAATCAACCTTTGGTAAACTATATAGTACTCCTAGGCTCTCGACCTTAGGGTCTCTGGAGAGTGTTATAATAAGGTTTATGTTACACACAGTTGTCACTCCGTAATTTACGTACACACATCAACGTAGTATATTAAATTTGTCATGCTAATGGAGAGTTATTTATTTGCTAACCAATGGTTAAATTTTGGTTTACACCAGTGCAATGATTATTTGAATTCCACGAGAGATCTGTGCATGCCATTTCTTAGCACCATTAAAATTTATATATGTCTTACTCCTATCACTGTCACCATGACTTAACTGTGACATTGTAAACCGAGACCACTATCTTTCACCTGTTCATTGTATCGATTCATTTGGATTGTGAGTGTTAGAGCCATATGCTTTGCTCTTCCTGGTCATAAGGTTTGGTCGTTTTACTCTTTTAGTTGTAGATCAAGATCAATCTCAAGCTGGAACGAATAATAAAGTATAGAAGGTGATGGTTTACTCTATCATTTTCGATGACTTGTTAGGTTAGAAATTACATGCAACTTCTTGTTTCTTGTTTTCAACTAACTTGCAATCATTTTGTTGATGCGGTTTGCCCATGGGGATTCACTAGGGTTTGGAACAAATGTCTTTCCATGAATATGACATCATGCTCCTCGTTCTCCTACTTGCAAAGGGAAAATGCATATTAATTTGAATTTTGTAGCCTTGTGTTTTGATCTTGTAGCTTTACGTATTATTCAAAGCTTTTTAAAACTTTAATTATGGATTATACACAAGGTCTGTTAATACCCTTTGAAGTGAGGTCGGTTTCATTGGAAACCGATAGACCATGTACAACAGCTTATTCTCTAAGCTGGAGAATACCCATTTGATATTTTCTTAAGTTACAGTTTTTCTCGATAAAATGATGTCGAGAGCATCGGTTTGGTGGTGTGATTTGAGTTAGTTTCTTTCGTCGAGATTCTGTGATTAGGTAGAGAAGTATTCTTCCCTTTGAAAATGTTACGAACTCAACATTTGAGCTTCTCTTGATATCACCATGATATAAAATTTGGTTTTTATTTGTCAAGGGTTGATTCGACAAACTTATGAACTAGGTGTAACTCCATTATATAAAGTTTGTATTTACATTATTATTATTGTGCTCTTAACTCATACA
>ML801312.1:106637-150884 GCA_009831015.1 Picea engelmannii | reverse complement strand
TTTCTCTTCCAAAATGACTTAAGGATTGTGAAAAATGTATTTCTTGGTGTCAAAGGGTTGCGACACTTATAAAAGTGAATGCGACACTAGGTAAGGTGCTTATGAAACTTGAGATAGTGCATGCAACACTTAACAAGGTGCATACGTCACTTTGAGACACTTACAACACTTAGGGTGCGACACTTAAGTGTGACATTTTGATGTATAAAATATTCCCCCTAAAGTATGAGGTCATAAGATAAACTGATGGTTGAAAAACTTTACAAATTCTTCAATGCAAGGGATCTAGAGTAGGAGAACCTTGAATAAGCTGTAAACAAACATCAATCATCATACATATGTGTTCCGTTTCCGAGGCAGGAATACTTATGCTCGGAATGCGAGTTGACTCAAAGCATGGTCATCGACCAATACACTGTGGATCCATGAGAATAATGACTAATGGATGGTCACCAAAGATACAATGTGGATCCATACCTCCGTGAGAAGAATTGATCGAAGCCACAAAAAATACGCATTGGAGCTACGAGATGACAAAACATAGTCACAGATCAATACATTGTGGATCTATGTGATAGTATGTATATATATCAGTAATATTTACATCATGGTGAATCTAATGAAATATTTTACATGCTCAAATGATCTCCATCGCAGCCTGGGAAAATCATATTACAGAGTGAGCACCTAACCCAGGGTCTTCATCCCGATCCCAAAACGGTACAAATCTATCCATGTGAATAGATGATTTGTTGTCGAACATGGTAGAAATCACTTGATTACTGATCATTGAGGTATATCGTGAACAAGTGCGAAGGAAACCACAAATGATGCCAATGATTCACAAGGTACCTTTAGTACATTTCATCGAATGTGAATAAATGATTTGAATTCGAACATTCGTGGAATCATATGATCAAAGGTAAATGGTGTAAACCCAATGTTGCAAGTGAGGAGGCCTATCATTGAGGCATGCAGGTCCCAAGGTACTAACTAGTTTCCAAGTCTAATTCCTCGATAATGTGTTGAATATGATATGAACAAATGCATCAAAGGAGGGACATGATGTATACCCCATCATCGACATGAAACTGACATAGGAAAGTGATGTGAGATGGTATATTAAATGAGTATGGACTAAAACAAGAGATGGAAACTGGTAATACTGCAAATGGATGGTTTGAAGTGAAACTTCCCTTGAAAATTATGAGGCACGACAAATGACTTGGCAACATTGAATCAACAAGTACCAAGAACATAATGTGACAAAAATAAGAGCACTCTTCGACTGGAATAAAAAATTATAATGAAATATAGAATTGGTATGAATCAAAGACAAGTATATTACCCAACTATGAGGAGAGATGAAAACAAGTGCCATGTTCAAGGGCGACAATAGTTTCCATAAAGGATTCCAAAAAATTTGAACCACTTCCTTCAATTCCCCCCCCATCATGATTGATGAGTACCTCTTTGTTTTTTAAAAATCTTGAGGAGGATAACATATTCTTGGTAAAGCTCATCTTCGATGAGTTCCTCTTCACATGTTTAATGAACCCGAAGAAGTAAGGGTTCGGTCCTGTATGGGTCCTGGAGATTGGACTCACATAGGTCCTTCAATGCATACTTTTATGAGCCTAAAGAAGGTAAAATTGGTGTTTTTTCATGTTTACAGAGTCTGAAAAGAAGTTAAAGATGACTCCAGTGGTGAATTTTTCGTAAATTTAGTCTCCCAAGCTCGAAAAAAGCATAAAAAAATATAGGGGAGAACTCTTCTTGTCATGTTTGATTAGAGTATTCATTTTTCATAATTAGTCTCATGAGGCCAAAAAAGATATAATATACCACTCAAAAGACACCCTTTCAAACCTTTTAACGAGTGTGAAAGGAAACAATTTCACTTGACAATATTTTCATGTTTAGGGAGTCTGAAAAGTGCTTAAAGGAGAATTCAAAGAGTTCATTTTTTGTATAGATTTTACGAGTCTGAAAAAGAGTTAAAAATATACTCGGTAACTTATTCTCATGTATTAACTAGCATGAGAAAGAACAAAGACTAAGCTCGATAACCTATTCTCATGTATTACGAGCATGAGAAAGAACAAAGACTAAGATCGTTCTAGAAAATACTACTACGTTGTGATGGGAAAAACCCCCAAATGAGGATCACTCCTAGTAGCATGTCTCTCTAGAGGTATTTTCCCCCCATCTTGCATTTTTTCCTCTGTCGACTCTTCTTCTTTCCTCATTTAGGCGTCTAGTTACTAATAGGAAAATTTTCACTAGGAAGAGGAAAAGAAGGTTAAAGTATTTGATCCAGAGTGAGACTCGATTCAAATGGAGGGGGGTTTGTTTCATTTTTTAATGAGCTTGAAAGAGACAATGAACTATGCTCATTAGGATCTGTTTCATTTTTTAATGAGCTTGACACAGGAAAAGAACTATGCTCGTCAGGACCAGGTACTACGAAAGGATCAAGTGATTCTAGGGATTGTCGCACCTGAGTCAAAATCATATTTAATGTGGAAACCTATGGGGTGTTAGGAGTAAGTAAAGGAAAAACCCCCATGATCGAGGAATACTTAAGGAGACCTAATCCTATGCTCTCAATACTAAATTGTCCTAGAAAAGGGAGATTATTCGCTGCAGAATTGTGGGGATATGGAGTTATATAGTCAAGTTAGTTAACATAGGCAATGTTTCCTTGATGGGGAAATCATAAGATACCAAACATAGAATATGTGATGAAAACCATCACATAGAACCAACTATGACCAAGTAACAATTTGTAATCCAGGGGCACGTCAAGCACTTCAATATTGACTTAAATAGTTTTACCCTTCACTGTCACAATGAAATATTGCAAGAGTCCATGAGGTTGGAAACCATGTCCATCAAACGTTTTCAAGGTGGTAGGATACATGGTAAGTTTAGGAGAATCAAGGGCTCTCCAACAATGCAAAGACATGAAACAGGTGGAGGCTCCTTCATCCAAAATAGTGAGATGGATGTTCTTTCCACCAACCAAATTTTGAATTTGGAATGCTAGGTGGTGTGAGAGCCTCTCCTTAAAATAGTCTAGATTAAACATACTCAGATTTGATTCCTATGGATCCATAGCTTTAATGGATAACAAAAGGGTTCTACGTTGACTTGGAAAGTTTTGTAGAACTTTGAGGGCTGACATAGCACAAGGCGTCTGCACCAAATTTTCAACGATATTGTAGTTTTGGATAATGTAAGTACTTGGATTAAATACCACTTTTTGAATTATGCCCTTGATTTGGCACAATACTACGTCAGAAATTGGATTTTCAATTTGAAGAGGATTGGAAGATGGAGGAGGAGTGGATGTGGAGGGTGGATTGATAGCCTTTCCATTAGCATGATCACCTGGAGTAGTGTCATAATTTTTTTCTCAAGTCGATATAAATTTACCATCTTAAACATATAGACCTCAGAGGTTCTCAAAGAAGCATCCCCATGGTGGGAATGACCTGCATTTCCCCCTTGCGGAGGGGTAGGATTTTGTGTAACCAATTTTTTTTTTGAACTGGTTGGGAGGTACCCTTCAGAAACTTAGCAACAACCTCACAATGAGGTTAGTATTTCATGTAGTGTTCTTCCTCACAAATCATGGAAGGAAACTTAGCCTTCCTATTCAGTTGAGTATCCACAATATTTGTAGTATCATGCAGGTCAGAAGATCTATTAGATCTACCCTTGTTTTTATTCTTACCTCCTGGTTTCTGAGATGAAGTGGATTGGACCGCATTCACCTTGGAGGGTTGAGCAGGAGAGAAAGTCATTTTGGTGTCTAAAATGGAACCTGCTTCCGAAGCAGGTCTTGTTGGATTGTTCAACGAATGAGGAGCATGAGGGATAAGGTCGTAAAGTGTGTCAGAATGGGAATATACCAAGTCCAAATATTGAGAACAATTGATAGCTTTCTCCTCAATAAAAACACCTCACATACCAACATCTCTGGCGATGGGTGGAAAGAGTGCCTTTGTAAGCCAATCTGTGACGAGTTGGTATGGAATTGGAGCTTTAGTCAATCATATCCACCATCTCCACTCATGAATATTATCAAATATGTAGGTGGAAGAGGATTTTCGGAGTGAGGTAAAAAATTTGGTACCAATCTCATACCGTATAGGCAACTGAAAATGCATCAGGAAAGCCATGGAAAGAAAATTAAATTCAACAAAGGAGTTACATGACAGTTCAATATACCATTTCTCCACTGCACCTATAAGTTTTCTCTAAAAAAGTCTCAGACGAATGGAATCTTCCATCAAATAGTTCGAAGAAAACCATAAATGGAAATTCATAACATGATTCTTAGGATCTTCCCCAGGTTGTTTTTCAAATTTTGGGATGTCGGACAATAATTTGGCAGGGATGACAGGCCAAAATAGGGAATGTATAATGGGATCATTTGTTAAATGCAATAGATATGGAAGATCTAACGTGGCCAAGAATGGAAGCTATCGGTTAGCGTGTGGATACTAGTGGTAACCATGTGGCATGGGAACACCAGTAGGACCATACCCTTGTTGCAGCAAGATGGAAAAATTGGATGGTCCTCCCATGTATGGTGGCTTCCCAAGTTGTCCACCCATGTAAGGTGGTTTTCCTTATTGTCCACCCATGTATGGTGGTTGTCCTAGTGGTCCTCCCATGTATTGTGATTGAACATATGGAACTCCTACATAATTTGATTGAATTGATGGTCCCCCCACGTATTGCAGTTGAAGGGAATGTTGTGTCGGGATCATCAAGTTTATGAATTGAAAGAGAAAAGTTCCTTGCTGAGGAATGCCCACTGGATTGGGTTGAGATCACAAAGGATTAGTAAATTTTGGAAATGGCTATCTAGGATACATGCCAATGATAGTAGGGATAGAAGGACTTGAAGGAGTGGCTAGCTCCCAGGATTTTTGATGTTGTAACCATGTAGGTTTCCCCCCAGTAAAAATTTCCCTCTAGCTGAAGGTTTCCCCTGAGCTAAAGGTTGGCCTCCCATTGAAGATTGAACTCCAATGTAGGGTGTACTCATATGAAAAGGTTGATATGGAGTATGATTAGCTTGTGTAACCATGGTTGAGTGAATGACTTGACTTCCGACCATATAACCGATCGAATGACCAAGTAAAACACTTGGTGTGTTCATGTGTGGAAATAACGAAGAAGGAATATTACCTGACCCATGTACGAAGGGAGATGTATCACAAGTGGTTGTGTTGAGGTTACCTTGGTCATTGATGCTCCCAACAAATAAGCACCAACAATATCAACCACAAGAGTTGTGGAAAAAGAGAAATTGCCAAGTCCTTCAAGAAAACCAAACGATGGTGGGTTCATGCCAAAAGATTGTGTATTGGTTGAACTGGGCGATACAAAGTAAGAAGAGTAGGAATTAATAAATCTCATGGATGGTGGATCAATGAGTGGTTTCCTGAGTTGATCAGTAAAAAGAGGATTCACATAAGATGAAAGGATTTCTATGAAGGTTGTGACCAGTTCTTCTACATGTTGGCCACTTCCAAGAGCTACACTCTCGCTCTCAGAAGTTTGATCTTCCACCATTCCCTCATAAGAAACATTAGGTTGAGGTTCTTGAACTTTAGGATCCATACCTTGTATACTGTGAGATAATCAATCCTAAGTCCGACTACGAAATTCAAAGAAACACACTCCTAATAAACTAAAAGAAATAAACCAAGCAACAATAGATTCAAGGATATTCTGAAGGCGGGATATCAAGTCGCCAACAAAAAAATGAGAAGCAGTTACCCCAACCACCATGTAACAACCCTTCTCGATGCAAGAAACCCTCACTTTCGTGGAATCACTCTCCAAGGGTATTGAGTGCGTGATACTACGTCTACCCCAGGTACCATGGGAATCCCCCCATATTCACCTCTGTAGATACCTAGGAAAGGCCACTATGGTTGCCAACTCACATTCAACCTCCAGGTGAGTACATTCGATGGTCAGAACCGAACGTATGGGAAAGATATCAAAGTCCAATTTTTTTCTAGAGGATTGAACACAAGTGGACTAGTAGAGCTCCTAAGGACCTCGAATTTATTTGACATTTATGAACCACTAAGACCAAGTGAAACTTCAAGAAAAACCCTCAGTATACAATTTTTCCTCTACAATTGGTCAAGCTTTGGAGGGGTAATCTTCGTTGATCTTCTACACATGAACTTGTGTTTATCCCCTGTGTTAGAGGGGGTTCCAGGATATTCTTATACAAAAGTTGTATTTGTTCACTCTTTAGTGTTATACACTCTGTTTATAAGTAGTCTTGTATGATTTACTCACTTTTCCTAGTCCAAAGACCCTAATCCTTTGCTATTGTTGGTGTGCTAAAACCAAAAATAATTCTAGTTGATTTTGAGTGCGTGGTTGATTTTAACGGATTTTAAATCAATAGGTTCACGGAGATGAAACTAATGATATGAGAGAGACTCGACTCCAATATAATGCAAGGGAATGAGATGCAATATGTTATTTTCAATGAATTCTATGTATGGGAAGGAGAAGTGTTATGTTCTTCTTAATACAAGAAAGTACTCAAAACTATGAAACTTTCAATTTCTGGGGACAAGATGATGCCAAACTATGAAGCGATGTTTCCGAAATCCAAAATGCACATACAAAACTACCTCTTTTTCAAACGTGTACCAAAACAAATTTCCTAAAGAATGCAAAAATTTATTTGTTTGATTATGTATGCTATGAGATATGAAAAATGTTTCGCTTCTTAACTTTCAAGTGAATTGAAAGAGATCAATGTTTGTCACAAAGAAATATGATGGAAAAAAGGAATCAAACAAAGTGCATTAAAAAAGGGATGAAAACTGAAAGAAAACAAGTGAGATAACTTGTTCAATCAAGGACTCAAAGATGCAAAGGAGAAACAAGACAAACACTCATGAAAATCCTCAAGACACGAGCAACAAGAAACAACATTCAAGTCTGGGTTGTGGTAAATGAGAGATTATTAATTGTCAGAAATCAAGATGTTTCAATGAAGACAAAAAAGGCTCAAAACCAAACAACCTTTGCAAAATCTAGTTGATGACCACTCCTAAAAAAACAATCAATCTGAAATCTTTACGAGACGAAGATTAGACAACTGAAAGGTAGAAAGAACCAATGGATCTTGTTAATCCAAGGGGATCATTCAATTTCACAACCAGGAGAAATTTGAAAACTCAAAGAAGGAAATGAAATGAGTAATAAATATCAAATTCTCAATAAAACAAAGTCAAAGACAAGCTAGGAGACTCTGGGCTAAAATCCTCTCAAAAGAAGACTAAGAAAACAAGGGCAGAAACTCACAAAAACACCTAAAAGAGGAGATGAGTTCCCATATTACCAAAGGAACATGGTATTGTGGTTCCCCCTAGGAGACTTAGGGGAAGAACCAGTTAGCTAGTGGCACCCTAGTGTAAACTGCAGGGGAGTGTTGATTTCTGAAAAATCTAAAAAATGGATTCCAACAGCTAAAACTCAACAGAGACCCAGTCAATGGCTCTATAAACTATTCAATGAGGAGAGGGAGGGGAAATATATCAGAATGAAGCATCAAACAAGAAATATCTAATCACAATCAAGGATTCAAGATGAAACAAAGGAAATACTAGTCAAAGTCCATCCCCAATGGAGTCACCATTTTTCTGTTGTGAGAAATCTCACCCCGCGGATAGGTTAAGCTCCCCTTTGGACAAAGACCCCTGTCTTTGGTACAAATACAAAAGTAAACAAATGGTTTCTACTTTCCCTATATATCTAACTCAATCAAGCAATCAAGAGAGAAGAATAATGTGGAATACCTTGTTGCAATGTTTGTCCTTGCTGCTCCAATCCTTGGGCTTGATCTCCAAGATCCTTAACACAAATGAAGTCTTGCAAAGACAAGCAAAATAAATTTTCTTCCTAGTCTATATGATTAGGTAAAGAATATTTGTCTATGAATACCGAAATGACAATAGATCACAAGAAATATGTAGATGTAGAACACATGAAATTGAAGGGAATAGGCCAAGTTTATTTAATTGGAAAACCAAAAGAAGGCACTTACAAAACATGCTTGACAATTTAGTAAAATCTCCAAACTCTGCTCGTCCAACCCCTTGCATTAATATCTTAAGATCAAAATGATGATACTACAACAATTTCCTTCCCCTTTTCACCATGGAAATACCTTCAATATATAGGCTTGAGAGGCTCAAACCCCATGAGAAAATGAGGTAAATGGTTTAGGATATGGCTCCTTAAGTTGTGATTATATCCTAAGATAGATACATAGTATAGGATTCGACGAAAATAATCTCATCCATTCGGAGTTGGCCCTTAGGAAAAGGTGGAAGATCCCATATTTTCCTCTAACAACACTGATGCCCCCCTTGAGTGAGAGACAAAGTGACACTAGTGCCCCTTAAGTAAGGAAGAGGGAGCACTGGTGCCCCATCAACATGAGTAGGGGAGCACCACCCTTCTAAAATGACCAAAATTGGTCAAATTTTCCAAGTAAAACATGTGGTTCCGGACCCCACTGGTTGGTTTTCTCTTCCAAACTAACTTAGGGATTGTGACAAATGTATTTCATTGTGTCAACAGGTTGAGAAACTTAGAAAAGTGAATGCGACACTAGGTAAGGTTCATACACCACTTGAGATAGTGCATGTGACATGTAACAAGTTGCACACGCCACTTTGCGAAACTTACGACACTTAGGGTGTGACACTTAAGTGCGAAATTTTGATGTGTAATAGGGACTATGTTTCAATCATGACTGTGAGTACAATAAGGGGAATAGATTCAATGAGAATAAGTTATTCTACATAAACTATGAAGAGGAATAATATCAAGAATTGGAACCGTCATAAAATATAGAGCTAGAAGCGACTACTCCAACCATATCTTGTCATGCATTGTCTGGAATTAGTACTCCACAAACCCTTAATATAGAAGAATACATAAAAAATCAAAAGGTAACAATGTTTTTTGATTCTTGCAGTACCCATAACTTTATGAATTTCAAAGTAGTGAAACTTATCAATTGCTTTATATTTCTAGCACCAGAGTATCAAGTAATTATTGTAGATGGAGGTACCATAAATTGTTTAGGGAAGTTTCATAGTATTAAGGTCACTATGGGGGAGTATTTATTATATAGTCCCATGATTGAAATCCAAATGGGTGGTTTTGATGTTGTATTAGGGGTCCAATGGTTACAATCATTGGGAAAAATGTCTCTTAACTTTCAAGAACTTTTCATGATATTTTCCTTAGAAGGAAAATAAATTGAACTTAAAGGTATCAAAGGGAATCCATATAAATTGATAAGCTCTAATAGAATGAAAAAATTACTTAGAAAGGGACACCATGGTGTAATTGAACAATCGTTCGCACTATATATTCAAACCTCTATACCCTATCCTCCAATGGATCTCCAAAAATTTATCGACAGTCATTCCAAGGTATTTGAAGATATTCCTAAGGATCTTCCACCTACTTGAGATAATGACCATTTTATTCATTTGTACCCAGGAAGTGTACCACATGAAATTAGGTCTTGTAGGTACCCATATGCATAAATGAGTGATATTGATCATATGATTCAACAAATATTAGAGGGTAACATCATTAAACCTAGCCAAAACACTTTCTATGCACTGGTGGTGATGGATCAAAAGAAGGAAGGTTCATGGGGTGTGTGTCTAGATTATAAAAACCTCAAAAACCCGACCATAAAAGATAACTTTCTTATTCTTTTTGTTGATGAATTATTAGATTAATTGAAAGGAGTAATTTTCTTTACTAGGTTGGATCTCCATTTTGGATATCATCAACTCAAAATGACACAAGAAGATATTCCCAAAACATCCTTTAGAACACATGCAGTTCATTATCAGTTTTTGGTGATGCCATTTTCCCTTACTAATGGATTCTTAGGAATGATACAATATTATTATTGGAGGATTCTTAGGATTGATAGGATATTACCACAATGTTTTCAAGAATGATGGTGAAATAGAAGCACCTCTAACACCATTATTAAATAAGGAGGAATTTTCTTGGATTCAATAGGAAACCAAATATTTTGAAAAACTTAAAGAGAATATGAGTATGAATCTTGTCCCAACCACACTTAACTTCACAAAAACCTTTACTGTGGAGTGTTATGCCTCAAGCCATGGAATTGGTGTAGTTTTAATGCAATAAGAAAGGCCCCTTACCTTTGAAAGAATCCAAATTAAAGGAAATAACTTATTCGAACCCATTTATGAAAATAAAATTTTGGCCATACTACATGTAGTTAAGAAATGAAGCTCTTACCTAATAGGAATACACTTCAAATAAAAAACAGATCATGATAGGTTGAAGTAGTTATTGGAACAAATATTCTATTCAAAAGAGAAAGACAAATGGGTTACAATATTCTAGATTACGACTTTGAAATTATCTACAAAAGAATAAAACAAAATATCGTGGTGTATGCACTTTCAAGGAAAGTGGAAGAGACAAAGGGTTTACTATGTGCTATTTCCATTCCGCATTTTCACTGGGTGGAAGAAGCAAGGATATAATGTAATTAATATCAAAAGGTATGTGAGATCATTAAAAAACTACAATAGGACCCAAGTGAGCTAGATAAATCTATGTGGAATAATGATTTGTTGTGGTATCAAGATCACCTATATGTATGTAATAATTCCCAAATCAAATAGAAGGTCATTTTGTAATTGCACACTTCTCCTATTGGAGAAGATTCGAGGTTCTTGAAAACTTACCATAGGATCAAGAAGGATCTTCTCTATGAAGGTATTAAATATGATGTTAAAACATTTGTGGTAGAATGTGTTCCTTTCCAACAAAATAAGGGAAAGACATTCCAGATCCCAGGACTCCTACAACCATTAGCTAGACCAGGTCAACATTCACAATAGATTTCAATGGTTTTTATTATAGGTATACCCAAGTCCAAAGGAAATAATGGCATCATGGTAATAGTGGATTGAAGGACAAAGTATTCCCATTTATTTGTCTCTTTATAATCCTTTTGAAGAAATTATAGTAGCCACAACTTTCATGGAAATAGTTCAGAAGTGACATGGAATCCCCAAGATTAATATAAGTGACAAATATCCAATTTTCATTGTAAATTTTTGGACTAAAATATTTTCTTTTTCGGGTGATAAATTGGCTCACAACTCCTCTTATCATCCTCAATCATATGGGAAAACTGAGAATGTTAATAAAAGTCTAGAAGGGTATCTTCGTTACTTTGAATCTGATAAACAAACACAATGGGTCAAGTGGTTTCCCTTGGAAAATGGTTGTACAACACATCCTTCCATCATAAAAAAAGGTCCCCATTTATGGAAATTAATGGGTATCATCCTCCTTCCATCACATCACTCTTGAGAGGGAAAGCAAAGGTTCAAGTAGTGGAGGAACACATAGATCACTAATAAGAGGTTGTCAAACTATTGAAGAATAAGTTGGTTATTATACAAAATAGGATGAAACAACAAGCATATCAACATCTCAATGAAAGGGAATTCGAAGAGGGGGATTGGGTAATTTTGAGGCTACAACCATAAAAAAAAATGTTCGTCAAGAAACAAAATAAGGACAATAAATTGTCACTAAAGTACTATGGTTCTTATAAGGTGTTGTAGAGGATTTGAAGTATGGATTAAAAATTGGAGTTGCCTCCATCTTCATGTGTACATATAATCTCCCATGCTTCTTTCTTAAAGAATATAATCGGTGACAAGATCCTAGTTCAAAATATTTTATCCAAGATTAATAAAGAAGGGAAAATCATACTAGAACCAAAAAAATACTTGAAACAAGGATTAAGTAGTTGTGAAATCGAGAAATTATTGAGTACCTCATCAAGTGGAATAACTTACCAGTAGAAGAGGTGACATTGGAATATGAGTTCTTCATGTAGAAACATCCACAACTAATCAAGTGTTGAGGAAAACACTTGTTTTCATGGAAGGGGCATGTTAAGCCCTAGACAAAGCCCCATGTCAAGCATAAATCTTGATTTTAAGCCATAGCTAAATCCCTAGATATTGATTTATTACATTTCTATCGTTATATTAGTGTTGTTGACTAGACCCTTTAATTATAATTATACCCTTTGTCTCATAGAGTATATACCAAGGAGACCTATCCTTAGTATCATCTCATATTGTACATTTCTTATATTGTAAAATGAGGTTTCCCCCTCAAAGAGGCTTATATTTCATTCTTATATCTATTTCTTAAGGCGTGGAATTACTTCTCTCTCTATTTTCAAGCTATTTTAGTGTTTGTTGTCGAACAAAAAGAATGTCAAAATTGCATTTTCCCTTCTTCTAATTCCTCTTCACATGGAAATATAGAATCATATATTCCATTCTCATAGGAATTGAATTAATGGAGGTGATATAAACCCTCTTGTGCCCTCGGTAGGTATTTCAGTGCATGTACATGTATTCCTCTCTAGCTTTCCTATCCTTCTTATATAGCTAGAATGTTGTGTTAAATTTAGGCGCATCCATAGAAAGGATTGTGAGGTCCTGAACATGATCCAATGGGAAAGGGTAATGATTATCTAGCTAGATCTTACCCTAGTGAACTATACTTAGTATGAATTTGATGTAGTTTTTCACTAGTGATTACAAGCCAAAGATTGGTATGCATACTAAGTTGAGAGGTTATGAGACATAAAGTGGTTGTACTTCATCAACTACTTCCATCCCTTTTCCCCAATTTCTTAGTTAAAAATCATGCATGTAGAACGACAAATAAAGGTCATGGAATTTCTCAACATCCATGAAGTTGTGCTCCATGATGGGAGTGTATTATAGCTTCCCATTGAAATGTTCCCTCCATGGGACTCTAGATTCAATGGGGTCAGCAAGAACTACTTCCTTTTCAAAATTGGATATTAACTTTACCCACATTTTTTGTTCCTTTTTCCCTTCTTGTGTAGACAACTACTAGTCCTTGGATTACTTTTGAATTCTATCTCTCTAGTTTCTACTCCAATGCATAGGTAACAACTTTTTCTTCACTAGTTCTCAGGCACTTGTCTCTTCTTCAACTATTCAATCTACAAAATGACTTAAGAGGTTGGAAAAGTTATCTTATATATAACATTACATTGAATATCATAGATCTAGTTGCCATAAATTTGAAAAATGATCATATCAAGTGGAAATCATGACCATATCTAAGTGCATTTACTTCCATATTTTTATCATAATTGGGATGACAATACCATGATGTAATATACCAAACTATCAACTCAACCCTATCACTTACCTATTAATCGACATTCTCATCATTTCCACCTTCATGACATAATTTATCCATTAATTGTGTGTGGATAACATTAGAGAAACCATACCTACCAAACTTACCTTTCGCTTTATGGTTACCACCACAATGCTACAACATAATGAAACAACTATAGGACCCTATATTGGCATGACTTGACCACTTTGAATGAGAATCCCCCCCATGAACATAAAGGCGGTGCCTAATTTCCCTAAAATACTAAAATAAATTCATTAAATCCAACTTTCTACACTTATTCCCAACTAGAATTGAGTGACTAAAGACTTGCTTAACCATAGGGATAAGATTTATTTATTTGATGCAATTGGATTAAATATCGTATCCATAGGGCCAAGCCTTTATAACTTGAACAAGAAAAAATTAAAAGCACTAATGTATATTTATCCCTTTTATGAGTGTCACAACTTAACTTGGAGGAGGGGAGAAGGGTCTTAGTTGAGCACCATTCATCTACCCCTCTTGAAGTGTTCCATTGAGCTAAGACAAATTTATTTCTCCTAAAACCTAGATGGATACAACTATGAAAGCTCATAACCAATGCATCTCTAAATTGTTGTTACGGGACAAAATATCATAAGGATCTTGTTGAATACACAACAAAATATCCCTAAGATTAGCCTAGTAATTCTAGACATAAGAGGGTTTATACTTCTTTGGTTTCCCTGGATCTAGAGCACACAATTCCTTTTACACTAAAGACAAGTAGATCAACATAACTTTTAATATGGAGATTGCTAATGTATGTCTTGGCTGACTTAGATCTAAAGTTACAGCTCTAGCTCCTATCACTTGCTTCCTGCACACAAGCAAAAAACACTACCAATATTCTTTTGTCTTCTAGTGTTAGAAATAATAAATATGCCTAATATATAATTTGATTTACCATTCATAGAATCAAATCCAAACATATTGCATGACTAACACAAACAATTGGGGAAAACCATTAATCTATTAATGAATATAAGAGAAATACATCAAAACTTCATAACTTGGATGATGATGTCATTCTCCCTTGACTCCTTAATCCTTGCTTCTCCCTTCATCTTCTTGGTCAGGCCAAGTCCACTGACTTCTAGTTGTGATTGATAGGACACACACCTCTACAAATGAACAACATAACAATACTTCTGAATTCTCCCCCCTCTTTCCCAAGACTTGCCTTTTTATATAGATATTTTGAGGAGGCTTGGGAGAGATTTTAGATCTTATAGAGACCACTAGAGACTCGAATGATGTGAGTTCCTAGGCCCTTGACACAAAGATACAAATCATCCATCGCCTATCTCTTTGTAACTCCCCGAATATAGAATTTTCACAGGTCATCATTTGTTTCACACTGTTTTCATGTGAGGGTCATTGTTTGTTGTCTCCAATGTGTCCAACGATGATCTACAAAAGGGCCCAAATCTTAGGCAAAAAGTGTATTTTGGCTTATAACTTCTTATCAATTCCCTTCTGGCATATAGAGTGGAAATTAAGGCTATAATATAATCCCCATAATGTGTGAGGTCAAGAAAGGAATGGATGGCTAAAATACTTTACAATAAAATAACATCCATTTGAGGAAGTGTGAGGATAGAGCAAAGGAGGTTTGGAATCCAAAGAAGTCCTACAATAAAAAAAAAAAGTATGAGAGTATAAATAGACTATCCCCTAAGTAGACATACTCAGACTCTGAAGAGCATGGCCACCAAACATATACTATGGATCCATTAAATGAAATGTTAGACCATACCCATGAAAGAATACACAATGGATCCATGTCATCAATAGAACCGTAGTCACGAGACAATACAATGTGGATATACGTCATGAACTCTCTTGGAACATAGACAAAAATTCTAAAAGAATATTCGAATTTTTCATTTAGAATAGGTATTTTTCTTAGATTATTTTCTTATATGGTTTATGTTAATTTTTTTAATATATATTGTAAAAAAATTGGTTTCAATTTAATAAATGTAAGTTTAATTAGGGTTTTTATGATTAATTTTGTTTATGTATATTATATTTTGGTTTTGAGTTGTATATAGTTTTAATAGTTAATATTTAATTTATTTGTATATAAATTACAATTTAAACACTCATTGTATATATTTTAATGTTTATAGATTTTAAAATGTGGTTTAATAAAGTTAAAAAGCTAATAAACATGTGTGATATGGTGCAGGTATATTGTGGTAATCATGAGTGGTCGAATTAAAAAGATAACGAGATCAACGGTTCGCGCGCTCCTTGAACCTCCAAAGTTTAACAACGATGGACCTCCGCACGGTGACATCAAGTGGTTCTCATCATTGCGATGTGTCAAATAATAGACCATCGCGCGACTTGATGTATAGAATTCAAAACCACTACTCTAACTTGCGTGGCGTTATAAAGTGAAACAACCTACCTTTTCCAAAAACCGTTGATTCCTTGCCAAATTGGGAGCATCAATCAAAAAGGGGGTGGAAAATCAATGGATAGCGCAACATTCAAATGCTCGACGGTTAAAAAAATCATTAACCCCCGCTATGACGTAGGGCGTATTTGGTCAATGCAACTTGTCAAATGATGGATTTAGAGCTTCCTTCTTCGCACGGTTTTTGAACCCACTCCCTTAACCCACTCTAAACTAAAAGGAAAACCACCAAGTCTTAGGTTTTAAACCACTGGTTTTTCATATTAGAGTTATTAAGTGTTATCCTGTATCATATATGGGATAAAGGGTGCAACAGATAATTTTGTGGCAAGTTCTCTTGGAGATTGTAATAATTCGGTGAAATCAACAAATGGAATTTGGGCAGGTTCAATTGGAAACTATGGATCAATTTAAAGCTCGAAGATTTTGTGAAAAACTATTAGAAATAACCATGGTGATATTGGGGAATAAAGGTGGATATGAGATTAATTTAAAGATTTATTTGCGGAGCCGAGATTTTTTAAATGATTTTCTCTTAGAAATTGGTTCCAACATTCAAGGGAATCAAAGGAACATTCGAAGATGTAACTTATAGATATTTTCTATTCATGCAAAAAAGGAGCTATATTTTTGTAATAGAAAGCAAGGAAAAAGTTCTTAAAAATAACCAGAAATAGTTAATGAGGGTTTGGGGGATTATAAAAGAGAGACATTTCAATGTAAAAAGGGACTTTTGGCCTGATATGTAAGTGGAGATTTTTGCAATAAAAATATTTTAACAGAAATAAGAGAGATTCTGAGTGTTGTTCCTAAGTTTATATTTTAAGGCTTTGAAGTATAGTGTCAAGGCATCTGAAAAGACAGAGGGAGATGACGATAAGAAAATATATGATAAAAAGATGAGGGTTATAGTTGGTTCCTCAATTGTCTCTGTCAAAATTTCCAGTTTTCCTGGATACTTATATCTCTCTCAATTGCGTTCATGAACGTTCTAACTCAACCTAGTTATTTGTTGTTTGTAAGATAGTGTTAAATAAATTTAGGGCGATGCTGGTTTGATCCGAAAGGCCGGGTTCGATGTTAGGCTGCCTTGCAACTGGTACTGTCATGAAGGGTAAAGTAAAGAAGAAAAAGTTCCCGTGTTTTCTTTTTAGGCTTGTTATCTCTATTCCACAATACAACGAGAATGATGTCAACACCCAAATAAATAGGATGACTAAATTGTAGGCCTTTTCTTGTATCTGAGTCAAATTTTAAAGAAAATAAACATGTATGATATGAAGAAAAACATAAAACTATTAGCAAAGTGAGGCATCAATTTCAAAGGAATCTCACATAGTAACAAAAAACTACGAAATGAGAAAAGTATTAATGAAGCATATGATGTTGAAATCTAAATATCTACAGGTATTGTATCTATTGATAATAGATACAGAGGAAAAACTGTAAATGATTTAAATAAAAAGAATAATAATTTCCACAGTAGAGGTTTTACTAAATTGTAGCCAAGCATTCATCAGTTAAACATATGAAAGAAAGATGAGATGACAGGGAAACACATAACTCAGAGGTGACAAGATCTGGAATCTTCAATCTGCATTTCTATTAATTTAGAGTCTCTTCAAAATTACTTTGTCAAAAATTCCCTTTTTAGAGAGATCAAAAAGCCCATTGTCAGTCTTCTCTCCTTTTATTTATACAAAATCATCACTACTTGATCATTAGCGATCTCCTATTTTTTAGGGAAAAGAAGGAAAAATAGTTACAAAACTGCAACCTTAACTGTTGCATGATTAACATTTCATTGGTCTATCATTTCAAAAGTATAAGACTTCGAACGACACTTCACTGCTTAGCTGAAGTCTCTCCCTCTTTTGAAGCTATACATTTGACACACTTCTCTAAAAAATGAACAAAAGTTCTGGGTGGTGTCGAGAGATCTTTAGTTTCAAATACATAAAACTTTCTTTGTATTTTTGGAAACTGGTCTTCAAAACCTTTATCGACAGATCTAATCACTTGCAACTTTAAATTAGGCTGTATCAGCCATTTGTCTATCTGATTAGTATTGATCTCGCTCAATTGTGAAATTTCTGCTTGAACCTCCTGTGAACTCTCTTTGTAGTACAACTGTTGTTTCAAAATGTTTATCCGCCCTAGTAGTCCAGAGCAGTCATTTCTTTCCAATCCTAATGTTTTCTTATCCAAAGAATCAAATATTCCCTCACAATCATCTTTGATTTCTTTGACTATCTTCTTGTTTTTAACTATGTTTGTTTCCCATGCTTTGAGCATAATGTCTCCTCTTATCGATTATGTGATAGAAAGTTTTAAATCTTTCGGCATCTCCCTGTTCCATGAACATGCGACTGCCTTCTGAAAAGTATTTCTTGCTACTTTAGCCTCTTTTTCTAGTAAAATAATGTTATCAAGATATTTGCTTGCCTCTTGAAAATAACACTGGATGATCTCTATTTTGGAGATCAATTGTTGTTGCTCAGCTTCTATCTTTGTATGGGATTCTAACGAGAGGGCTTGAAAAGCCTTCAAGTCTACGACCTGACCTTTTGTCAAACTCAATTTAGCTTGTAATTGTTTAACAAGCTCACTCTGCTGAGTGACCTATACCTGACTTACCTGTATCGTCTGGTTCATTTTGTCCATGCTAGCTTTGAGTGACTAGATTTCTTTCCTTTCAGTAGCTTTGGCATATTCCAGACTTTTATCTACCTCTTCTTTAATGTTTTTCTCAACATTCTTCAACTGATCCTGCAATCAAGCTATCATGTGGTTACTCTTATTTATCTTTGTTCTCATGCTCTCCACAGTAAAAATGTTTGTTGTTGCCATGGCTCCCATGGATCCTGCTACCTCTGTAGCGAAATCCTCCTCCTCCAGTTTCTGGCCATCTGTCAAGAGCCTATTCTTCTTCACCATACCCCCTTCTCTCATATGCATTTCTTGCCTTACAATAGCCTTCCTCTTCTTGCTAAAAAAATAATCGAAAGGAGGGATTTCATCTCTGGAAATAGGGGTGAGGTCACCAACATATATATCTCCCATCTGTGGGAGTCCAAAGGTGGACTGTAAAGGAGTTAAGGAAGTTATGGGACTTCCTAGCTCTGTAGACCTTGTTTCTCCCATAGCCTCAGGTATAATGATATCAACAGCAGGTGATGAAGGAGGAGTAGACTTACTGGACTCAGGAGGTGTCCTGGACCTCCTCTCTTCTTCTGTCTTTGGATTTTCTGTTTGTAAGGCCTCTTGATTTTGTGAAGATCCTTCAGTCTCCTAAGGAAATTTTTCAGGATTGACTTTATCTTGTGTTTCTTGTCCAAAACCTGGAGGAGAATCTTCTTGTTCCCGAGGAGGGGTAATTGCTTCACCTTGCATCACTTTGGGCATTCCGCTCTGTCTGTGTTTCTGGAAGGTTTGAAAACTATCTTGCAAGTCGGATGACAGTGTCTGTACCCTTTCTAACACCTCCTCATAGGTCTTAGTCCCTTTGAACAAGTCATCACAAGGGGACTTCTCGTGTTCATAAGCCTTCATATTACAATGGGCCATGTGTTTTCCCACCAACTGGTAAGGATCGTGCTTCATGTGCTAGAGATTTACCAATTTAACTTCCTCTAGCACTGTCGCTTCAACTTTGGAATGACTTCAATGAAAATTTCCCAATCTGAAAGAGAAAAACTGGCCAAAATTTATTTTGAGCCGCTTTTAGTTCTATCCCAATTCCACCTCCTACTATTTGATGAGCCACCTCCCTGCACACTAGTATGTGAGGGAGGAATTTTAGTAGGGCGTGTGGGGGGATTGAACACCCGAAAACTCTAATGTATGAAAAATACTCCTCTATGAACCAGTCAACAACTGCCCTGAGGTTTCCTATGACAGAATCTGAGATGTGGGGAGTGTTGGTAGCCAATTCACATTTTTCTACTGTCTTATAAGCTGCCTACACCAATGTTTTGCAAACATCAGTTTTTCATCGCAATTCTCAAATAAACGACACTTTTATTTTTGCGACATTTGCACATTTACCTTCGTTTTTGTTTTCACGACTGTAAGCGTGAAAACTTAGTCTTTCGTAGTCACATTAAAATCATTATTGAACTGTCGTTATCCTTCTTGTCGATATGTCCATTGCGTTTACATTTTACTTATCATTATACAGTTGGCAAGATCTTTTGATCTGCACTCATTTGACATTCTTTGATTGATCATGTAGTTTCGTTTCATGAGTAATTGACTTTGTGATTCATTGGTGATTGGATTTATATGTTCTTTGATTTGGTCTACTTGGTTTCATAAAAATATATAGGTGTTATGGTTAAAACCTTGATATATTTCATTTGATCTAACACCTAGTTCAAAACGCATTGGTTAAACTCTTGATATGAATTGTTACAACGCATGTCACATAGTCAAAACATTGGTTTTGGTTTCGATTTGTATGTTTGGTTTTAAAACTATTGTATAACCATTGCTTGCGCAAATGATTAATACACTTACCATTGGTTTCATTGGTCGGGTTAATGACATGATTGTTAAACTATACAATAGTGGGTTGAACAGCTATAAGCGCCGATGGTTGTACCTTGGAAATAACTATTATGCATGGCCAACAAATAGCTCCACCACCTTCGCACGATGTCATTAATGTTGCTCTTATCCCTGTTTCACCTATGTTAGCTCGGGTAACCCTTTGTGCACTCTTCTCCTGTGTATGTTATGGTTCAAACCCTGGACTTACCGTGTGCTCGGCTCCATGGCACCAGTGGTGCGAATTGAGCTGAACGGTAGCCAAGCCTTGCTACTGTTCGACAATGCCCGAAAAGACTTAGAGGATAACGATTGGCTCACCTTTGTACAACGATTCGAGGGTTTTAATTTATTTGTTGCACAACAGTTCGCCCTGAATTTTGATGGATGTAGAGCCAAGGTGGGTGACATTTAGTTGGAAATCAATGAGGAGTTTATTAGTTCTGCCACCGGGTTAGCATCCACGGGCCAACATTGGTTTAAAAATTCAAAAGTGGAAGAGGTGCCATGGCCACTACTGTTCGTCTCGCGAAAAGTCACATCCTGTGATAGAGGTATGCCCATTTCCATGCTTAAACCATGATGGCATGACCTTTTGATGGTGGTTAAACAATTCGTGACCTGTGAGGGTCAATACAGACTGGTTTTTCTCTACCACCTGCGACTGTTAATGAATTTTATAGGGTATCCATTGAATATGCCTTTCTATTTCCAGCTAGCCTATACAAAATGTCAAAAAGGTTTAAAAGAGAAAAGGTCGATAGTAGCCTGTTCCACCATGGCCTAATCAGACTTATCATTGTTCATCACTTAAGTCTCCATGGTGATAGCTGGCGAGCCTTTATCGCTCGAAATGGTTTTGATGATACAGACCATGTCCAGATTGACAAGCCTGTGGTTAATGAAGCTAAGGTCAGGCCACCCATGCCCTTCCATGTCCTACTGCCCTCTCCTAAACCCTCGGTCGACCCTGATATTGAATTACCCGACGTTATAACTGAGAAGGTTGAGGCTATAAAAAATCCTGTGAGCAAAAAGGTTAGAGGTAACCCTACTGTTGATGGCAAAGGAAAAAAGAATGCTCGACTTATCTCGAGAATGGCTAGGAATAAACCTAAACCTAGTGTTGAGAAGAAGCCCATAGTCCTTAGTGAGGATTTAGACTCTGACATAGAACACTTCCTAGCTAATGAGTACCCTTACTCACAGGGTTTGTGCTCTGAGCCACCTTATGATTTCATTTCGAATCTTCCCCCTTGCCTAAGGAACAATCCTAGTTACCCAGGGATCGAATTACGTAACGAAACCCTCAGCAATATAACCAAACCCTCACCTGCATCTTCGAAGCCCGGACAGTTGTCATGTGACCAATGTGATATGTGGTTGGAACGATACTATATAGATGTTCCTGTACTTCAATCGAAAATCAAATCGCTGGAGAGCCACGTTGCAGTATTGACCAGCCAAAGGGACAAGCTTCGAACTGTTGATAGGAAGGAGAGAACCACTGGTTCCATCGTATTTAGAAATGTTGAATCGGCTACAACTATTGTCAACTCCAAAATGTCATGATCAAGTTGTCTGCTCGTCATCCAGGTATGAATTCAGGTATCAATTTCGTTTTGTGAAATCCTCAGATTAATATAATGATTTGAGTTTGGTTTTCAAATAGCTCTGTATATCATTTGAAATGGATCTGTCATAATGTTGTTCATCCTGTACATTGTTTTCGCTTTGCTAAAATTAAATGGAGTTTCGATTTACTCATGCCCAGTTTAGCCTTTGGCAGGTTTTCATCGAATTTGCTTTGTATTTCTGTTGAGTTAACGAAATCGATGGTTTTCTTTCGATTGGATTTGTTTGTATCTAATCTGAACAAGAGGTTTTCATGCTAAATATAGAGCACGATCATGTTTTGATTTGGTATGATTTCGTTATGGCTCTAATTTAGTTTGTATGCTGTGATTTTGGAATGACTTCGTGAGTTTGAATTGATGTCATGCAATCTCCTAAATCGGGAATACAACTCTGATCGATTTCGATTCGGAAAGAACGACTCTGTTTTTCATAAAAACAATATTCTCATTTAAGCTTGTGCAAATGATATCTACACTCGAATCATGGAACAACTTTGGTTCACAACGACCATGTTAAACTCCAATTGTTCGATTCGCTCTTATCTTGATTGGATTACTGTGTATCTTCAGTGAGTACGATTGATTTTATGAGTTGGATTCATATCATAGATGATGCACTGTTTGATTTTAATTTGCGAAACGAATTGGTCGACATTTGTTATCTCTGTCAAATCCGGTTATAGTTCGTTTTGAAATGAACGGTTTCGTTCAATGTCAATCGAGTTTGTTTGCCCCAAATAGCAATAACAAATGATTGAACTAATCCTACAGATCCTGTTGATTGATCCCATTATGATTTCGTTTGTGAACATTTACGCGCCAGTTTTGATTTAATTCGCTCATGGCATGGATCGTTTGTTATGTCAAAACAGTTATGTCGATTTGAAAATGATCTTGTTTGGATTTGATCGTGTTTCCTGTTGATGAGGCAACATAACAATTGCCTATGATTTTTTTTAATTGTATCGATTTCAATTTGATATGAAACGATTTCATTACTGATTCGATATGATTCTGTTCACTTGATTACGTGGCAACAAACGAAACAATGTATATGCATATCTGTAGTCATTTGATTTTAGTTTTGTTTTGATCTCGAATTAGTATGATAATTTCAATTTGAATGATTCACTTGTCTTTCAAAGAGCAATTAGATGCTTGTTAATAGTTTGAATTTAATTCTTTAAAGATTTGAATTGATTTTAATGCTGATTCTGTGTCTGATTTAGACCAGCTATAGAATCGCAAGATTCTGTAGCTAGTCTATAGAATTAGATTTTTTATCATTTTATTAATAAAATACCCTTCTAACTTGTCCATTTTTAACCCATTTCAGGTACATTTGGATTGCATTGGGCATGCTGGACAGTCTAGGAGATATTTGTGTGATTTAGTTTTTATTTTAGGTTGCTAGTTTAGTCAGACTTGGGATATCTTCCCAGATTTTATGTAAACAGTTTTGATAACTTCCACAGGGATGTTTTACCCTGCAGAAGGTCTTTAAATACTTATTATTTTGTGTAATAAGGAGCATCCTCACTTGTGGGAGAACCAGACTATGGATTTCTAATACAAACTGAGACAGGAGTTGACGTTTTACTACAACTTTTGCTTTTTAATATATCAATCTTTTGTTTCAATTTTATGCATGTCATTTGCAGTTGATTATAGACTACTTTAGCTATAATAGTCTATTGCAGAATGATATGATTTAATTAATGTGCTATCCATATCTGATTTCTTTCATTATTTTAAAAAACACAACAATTACTTTGTTTCAGTTAATGAATAACATATTTCTCTTCTTCATTAATTGAATCATTTCGTATAAGTCTTTGCATACAGGTTTATCTAATTGTGGATATTTATAAATCATAAGATTGTTGTGAATTTTTATGTCTTGTTTGTCCTGTAATTATATTGAAGAGCACATCAGCCTCCCGTTTACGAGAAGCTAGTGGATAATTTGGTGCGGGTTTTCTCCCTCCGATCAACTAAGACAATCATCATACAGAGGACAAACCTGGAGCGTTTCTTCCAGGTCAGTTTGTTATTTATTTGTTTGGTTAATTTGTTAGTATAATATTAGTATAGTTAGATATATGTTTAGTTAGAATTGTAGTTAGAGTTATTATATTAGTTGTTTAGTTTAGTTAGTTTTGTTTTATTTCTGTTCATAAAATTATAAAATCAACAAAAAATATTTCTTTTTTGTCTTAGGACAGAATATTAATGAGTTTTTCAGGTTTTATTCAAATATGTAGATTGTTAATATTGTACATTTTGTGAATAAGTTTTATTTCCGTTAGTAGTTAGATATTTAATTTCTTAGAGTTAGTATAGTATTAGATAGTAAATTGTATATATAGAATAGTTAGATTAGTTTATTAGTTTGTTTTATTTATTTTTAGTTAGATTAGTTTAGTTTGTTTTAATAGTTAGTTTTAGTTAGATTAGTTAATTTAGAGTAGTTTTCTTTTGTTTTAGGACCTTAGATCGGCTAATGGAGCCGCTAAACCCGTCAGGGTTGTTCATCCCAAACGGCTTGGGTTATTAGACAACCCTGGATTGGTTCCACTCTTCCAGTTGACGAACGATCATTTTCGCCCGCCAACAAATGGTGCTAGAAGGAGGGTCTGAACTTAATTAATGGAACGAGGTGGTCGTAAGACTCCTCCACCACCTAATCTCTCACCTATAGTGACTAGAAGCCAATCAAAATATAACATTCCCCTTCAAATAACAACCACTTCAATCGACGATCCACAGATCACAGTTGAGCCAACAACCCCTAATCCTACAGGTGGTGACATATAAGAGATTGTCCGCCAATATTTTATTAAAACACATAGTGCCTTAGCCCGTTTGAGGAAACCTAACTGTACGTGGGGCAAACCTTTGGACTTCTCTGATATCAGAGAACAGTTAGAAGGCACTGATTTCACTGTGAATCCTTTAGATCCAATCTTAAATCCTGCTGCAGGAGGATCTGGGATACCCCCTTCACCACCTCCATCATCTCCTTCCTTTTCTGGAGGAGGTTCCTCTGATGAAGGCGATTCCCCTTCTCAACCTTCCACACCCATTACACCAATGGAAAATCAGAACAACCCTGCTAGACCTTGGCTTGATCAGGATGCCGTAGCTGTACCTGGAACTCGGCATCCCTTACCTAAACACCCGGAGAAATGGATTCCCAAATTTGACCCTGACTCAAAACAGATCACTGAAGATCACATTAAAAAGTTCATGTTAGCCATAAGACTCTACAATGTCGAGCATGAAGACGTTGTTTGTAGGTTGTTCCCCCATACTTTCGAGGGTAATGCATCCACATGGTACTTATCCCAACAACCCCATACCATCGTGTCTTGGGAAAAGTTCGAGTCTTGCTTTTTGGAAAGTTTCGGAGACGGTAAACCTCCGGAAGTCCTAGTCATGGATCTTTCTAGCTTAAGAATGAACCCAAAATAAAAAGTTAAAGAATTTAATCAAAGATTCTTAACACTCAGAAACCGAATCCCTACAGATTCCATGCCTGCTGAGAATCTTATAATAGCATACTACACTAAAGCTTTGCATCAAAGTATAGCTATTTGGGTTAAACGATCTAAGAAAGCCACGTTATTAGAAGCCTTCGAGGAGGCCAGCCAGATTGAAAAAGACATTCTGAGTCTTAAAGACTCTACTAGCAATGAAACAGAGACTAGTTCTTCTTCCAAAAAGAAGATCGAAATCCTCCCCAGACCTACTCAAAGTAAAACACAACCTGAAAACTTTGATTTAGAAAACTTAACTAAAGTTGTTCAAAAACTGTCAAATCAAGTTATAGACTTAAAAAGGACGACCGAAGAAGCTTCCTCGAGCAAAGGGCCTTACAAGCCCCTATTACGGAAGCCTTTTCCTACCAACCGACCTAATCCAACCACCGAAGGCCTTAATCTAGAAAGTCTGCAATGCACCCTTCAAACGATTCTAGAAGCCCAAGATAACTTGATGCCTCCTGAGATTCCTGAGGAGGTAGTTGAACAAGAGACAGTTCAAGAAGAAGAGTCTTCTCCAAACATTTTTGGACACTTCTCGGATAGCATCTTTCAAGCTAACTTCGAGACAGTACATCCCTATAATACCAGGAGTAAGACAACAAACAAACCTTCTTCCGAAAACACTACAACTTCGCCTCCAAAGCAATCTAAATCAGCTGAGACTAGACAGAGTAATGTGAAACCCAACTTAGATTATGATGTAGTTGAAGATCTTAAAAAGTTGAGAGCTAACATTTCTGTTTATGAGTTATTGAAGTTTCCATTTTTGCTACAAAAAATGTTACAAAATATCTCAGAGAATGGAAAAAATGGTAATTCAAGTGGTAACAAGGTTGTGCAGAACAAAGATCCACAAGATAAAGGAAGCCTTCCTGTAAGTAATGTAAATAATGTAAATAAAGTAGCTTTAGAAATTGCGAGTGAAAAGCCACAAGCTACTACTCTTAGTACTCGCAAAAATGTACCTCCATTTTTGTTAACTTTCGAAATCTTTAATAGAAACGTGCACAATTGTATGGTAGACTCAGGAGCATCATCCAATGTGATGCCGTGGTCTGTATGCCAGAAAATTAACGCAGAAGTTGAACCATCTACTTTAAAAATCATACAACTTGATCAGACAAATGTTAAAGTTATAGGCGAGCTAAAGAATATGCTTATTAGATTATCGTCTAACCCCAAGGTTCATCAAGTCATTGATATAATTGTTGTGGATATTCCAGAAGTGTATGGTCTGTTTTTAAGCAGGGACTGGTCGGAGCAGCTACACGGTTATTTTGCGACAGATTGGTCTCATCTATGGCTTCCAGACAACGGTAAGCCTAACAAGATAAAAGTGAATCACGAACGCTACCTTAAGTTCACAGTCACAGATTTAAACGATCCCAATGAACCATTTACACCTTCTGCTGATTCACCCGAAGTACAAGGGATGGACACCTTTTTCAACAATTTCATGGCCGAGGCTTCACCTATCACCAATCCAGAACAACGGTCCGAGATTGTAGCATATGTGCAACCAACAAATTCTACACAACGGTCTCATGTACCCGATGGAAATCAAATTTGGTCTCTTTATTTCGACGGGTCAAAGTCCAAAGAAGGAGCTGGCTTAGGCTATGTTATTATCAATCCAGTAGGTAACAAAACATTAATTGCATGTAGGTTGGAATTTGAATGTACTAATAATAATGCAGAATATGAGGCTTTATTGCAAGGTCTCAGAAAAGCTTTGGATATGAACATTCAAAATTTAACTGTCTTTGGCGACTCTGAAATAGTGGTTAGACAGGTAAGAGATTCTATCCACTGTCTTTCTCCACATCTCAAAAGCTACCAGTCTGAGGTATGGAATTTAATGAATAAATTTTTCGCTTTCAATATAAATTCTATTCTTAGATTGAATAACTTTGAAGCAGATTTATTAGCTAATGTAGCTTCTAAACTCCTTCCTGCAGAAGGCTTGTCCCCAGATGCATTCTCTGTTGACCTATTGTTCAGACCATCCGTTCCCAACAACATCATGAACTGGAGAGTATTTGACGATGATCAGCAGATTATTAACTTTCTTCACATGGAAGAAACCTTTCAAGGCACGGTGATAGATGAACACATGCACGACGACAATTTGCGTGATTTCACGGTAATACCAGATCTGAGAACTCCTAAATCTTCATCAGATATGGTAAACTCGATCCCTAAATCTGTAGTTAGATTAGAGAAGTTTTATGATCTTCAAGATAAATTTAAAAAGATAGTCAACTGTAAAACCAATAGTTCCTCGTTATCATATGAAAAAGTAAACTTAGGAACTAATGAAAATCCTCAGTGCATTAATCTAGGGTTGGGGTGTTATCAACAAGAAAAAGATGCATTTATTAAATTGTTCAAAGAGTTTAAAGATGTCTTTGCATGGACATATGACGACCTTAAAACGTTCGACCCTAATATCATACAACATGTCATTCCGATGAAGCCCCAAACCTTACCCTTTCAACAAAAACTAAGGAAAATGCACCCCAAGCTTGAACCGACCGTTCAAAAAGAATTGAATAAGCTCCTAAATGCTAAGATAATTTTTCCTGTTAGGCACACTCAATGGGTTTCTAACCTTGTCCCAGTCCGGAAGAAAAGTGGGGAAATCCGACTTTGTGTCGATTTCCGAAACCTTAATAGAGCGTCTGATAAAGACAACTATCTTGTCCCGCCCATGGAACAGATCCTTCAATAGGTATCTGGTTCTGAGAGGCTATCCTTACTAGATGGTTTCTCGGGATACAACCAAGTCCTGATGTCTCCACCAAACCAACTTAAAACTACCTTCCATACCCCATGGGGCACTTATGCTTATCGTAAAATGCCCTTTGGATTGATTAATGCCGGAGCCACTTTTCAGAGAGCAATGGACATTGCTTTCCGAGGCTTAATCAATCAATCCGTTGTAGTTTACTTAGATGATGTGACTGTATTTTCTAAAAATAAAAACGATCATCTAGCTCACTTACGAGCCGTTCTATAGCGATGTCGTAAATACGACATCTCCCTGAATCCTAAAAAATCCATCTTTGCAGTAGAACATGGTAAACTCTTGGGATTTATTTGTTGGGTGTGTGTTATATTCTTTGCATGTGTGTGTGTGTGTGGGTGCGTTAGATACAACAACTGCGTCTGAAGATCCCTTCACCTAGGGCTCTTCCGTGTGCACCGGGCGCTTTCCTAGGGGGGTCCCAGGGGGGGTAGGTATGCCCCCCCCTGGTTACACACAGCGTTCGGGGCAACGCCCCAAAATTTTGTTTTTGGGCGGTTTTTGCTATTTTTAGCGGATTTTGCTATTTTTAGCTGATTTGTAAATTAATCCCGGATTAAGGGATTAGGGTTTTGGTATCTACGGAATACCTAAAAACATTGTATATATTGTATGGCGAATGGTGAAATTCGATATAATGAAAATAAGAAAGGTTTTCCCGGTTGAGGGTTTCCGGTAAAAATCTATGTGTATTCTGTGTATGAGCCATTGATTAATTTATGTATTGCTTAAGAATCTATATGCATTGCTTTACTTCGCAGGTTTAAAACTTACATTATTGTGTCTAGCGAAGGGATGATTATTGACCCCGAAAGGACTCAGGTCATCGCAAAACTTCCCCCTCCTACATCCAAAAAATCTATGCAGTCTTTCTTAGGCCAGATTAACTTTGTGAGAAGATTTGTCCCCAGCTTCTCTGAAATGGTCAGACCCTTGCAGAACCTAATAAAGAAAGACACCCAATATCACTGGGGACCCCTAGAAAGTCAAGATTTTAATGCAATAAAGAAGTCCATAATAGACGCTCCGTCTCTCATGAGCCCAGATTTTTCTCAAGACTTTACACTCTATACTTTTGCTTCTGACCGTTCCTATGCCGCCATCCTAACCCAAAAGAATACCGAAAGCAATGAAATGCCCATTGCCTTTATGAGATCTGCTTTCAAAGGCGCTGAAATTAATTACCCAGCGATAGATCGGCAAGCTTACGCTGTTTTCAAAGCAGTCAAGAACTTCCGGTCCTGTCTTTTGAAGTCTAGGATGAAAGTCATTGTCCCCTACCCAACCGTGAGGAACCTGTTAGTGCAGAAGGAACTAGGTGAAAAGAGAGCTAACTGGGTCACCTCCTTGCAGGAGTATGACTTAGAAATCACCCCAGCTCAGATAGTGAGAGGCCAAGGGTTAGGCAAGTTAGTTGTTGATTCAGCGATAGGACAACAAGAAGAAAGCGATACATCAAACCTAGGACAACACGATCAAAGTCTAATCTGTTGCGCACAAAAATCTGTCATTCCTTGGTATGACGATATAAGATTCTGTCTTGAACATGGGTCAGCCCCCCATCACCCGGACCCCGCTAAAAGAAAAGCGTTGAGATTAAAGTCTTCCTCCTTTCATCTGGTTAATGGTATCCTGTTTCGTCAAAGTTTTGACAACATACTGATGCACTATCTTGAAAAAGATGAAGCAGAAAAAGTCTTGCTAGAGTTGCATGCAGGAGAAGCTGGTGGTCATTTTGGTGGTGACACCACTACCCATAAGGTTTTAAGAGCCGGTTATTATTGGCCCATGCTTTTTAGAGACGCCCATGCCTTGTGTCGTAAATGTATCATTTGTCAAAAAACATCAGGGCGATTACAAAAACCAGCCTTTCCTTTGCAGCCTGTTTCAATAGATTCTCCTTTTCAGCAATGGGGCCTTGATATCATAGGTCTGATCAACCCCCAGGGCAACGGATTGGCAGAATCAACAAACAAGAACTTGATTAAAATCATCAAGAGAACGGTGGTTGAAAATCACAAAAATTGGCACAATGCATTGTTGAATGCGATGTGGGCTGATAGGGTAACGCCAAAAGATGTTATAGGTAACTCCCCCTTTTTTCTCGTTTATGGCAGAGAAGCAATTCTGCCACCTCACATCCTTCTTCCTTCACTACAGTTGTCGCAAACAATCCAAGAAGAAGAGTGTCCCCCTTTGAAAAACTGAATTAACGCTTTGATGAAGCTAGAAGAGGTAAGGGTCCAAGCTAAACATAAGTTAGATCAACATCAACAATTGGTTAAAAGCTGGTTTGATTGTAATTCTGCTTCTGATAGGAATTTTGAAGTAGGTGACCTCATCCTGAAATGGGAAAAATCACACGAGGGAAAGGGAGAGCATACAAAATTTCATAATTTGTGGCTTGGACCATTTTTGATTGCCGAAAAGTTGGGTCCTAGTTCTTTTCGATTGCAAAATCTTGAGGGGCAACTTGACACCTATCCGGTAAATGGCCAAGCCCTGAAAATATACTTTGCTTGATAACTACCCTTGTATATTATGTACATATTTTTCTTTTGTTTGCTTTTTCATTTTCTTTTTTGTTTTTGATTTTTCCTTCGATTTTGTCAGCTTGTGTTTTTGGAAAATACACATACCTGTACACTAATATGTGCAGACAAAGACAATAGAAAATTCCTTCGCTGAACTAATTGCTAAGAAAATTTGTATAAACATCAATGTCATATCTATGTTGGAAAAATTCTGTTGTTTGAAAGAAGTTGACTGATTTCGATCTCTGAGCAAAGCTTGTCATGATCATCTATTATCTTTTTACGCTGTCCCTATTCCTTAACGGAATGACTCAGAAGATGTCTCCCTGTCTTAGGAAGTTGTTTTTGTAAATGAAACATCTCTGGATCTAAATAAAGGACAGTTCAAATTTTTTTTGATGAGGTCTGAAAAAATATGTTGAAATATCATGATTTTTAGCGTCACCCCGCTCAACTATATATCTATAAAAAAAACAAAACAAAATAAATTATTAATAAGAGATGTGGGAAGTGCTTGTAAACCCGCTGGGATACTGAACAGGTCTGCTGGCAGTGGGTAAATGTATGCATGATGCCAAGACAACTTCGTCGGGGTACTGAACAGGCCCGCTGGCAGCGAAGCAATGTCGGGTATATGAAAATTTGCAAATAAGAAACCTCTTTAATGTCCTTTATTCTGATCTAGAACTTCTTGGCAGGATACAGATGTCAGAGTGGGTTAAATGACAACCCTGCCAAGGCTATGGACGCCTGCTGGAAGAAGTGGCTCTGTCACCAGTATTGGAGATTTTATCTTTAATATCGTGACTCGCTGGTGTTAAGACTGTTATCTATTTTCATCTTTTAAAACACTGTTGGAATAGTTGGTTAATGATGATGTTTATATGATTTTCTGGTTGTTGCTTTTGAGTTGGAACTATCTTTGTTGTCCTAATCTGAATTTGTGCTTTTGGTAGAGATAACTGCTTCTACCAGTGTGTCACCATTGTTGGCAGCCAATTCACTTTTTTCTACTGTCTTATAAGCTGCCTACACCAATGTTTTGCAAACATCAGTTTTTTGTCGCAATTCTCAAATAAATGACACTTTTATTTTTGCGACATTTGCACATTTACCTTCGTTTTTGTTTTCACGACTGTAAGCGTCAAAACTTGGTATTTCGTAGTCACATTAAAATCATTATTGAACTGTCGTTATCCTTCTTATCGATATTTCCATTGCGTTTACATTTTACTTATCATTATACAGTTGGCAAGACCTTTTGATCTGCACTCATTTGACATTCTTTGATTGATCATGTAGTTTCGTTTCATGAGTAATTGACTTTGTGATTCATTGGCGATTGGATTTATATGTTCTTTGATTTGGTCTACTTGGTTTCATAAAAATATATAGGTGTTATGGTTAAAACCTTGATATATTTCATTTGATCTAACACCTAGTTCAAAACGCATTGGTTAAACTCTTGATATGAATTGTTACAACGCATGTCACATAGTCAAAACGTTGGTTTTGGTTTCGATTTGTATGTTTGGTTTTAAAACTATTGTATAACCATTGCTTGCGCAAATGATTAATACACTTACCATTGGTTTCATTGGTCGGGTTAATGACATGATTGTTAAACTATACAATAGTGGGTTGAATAACTATAAGCGCCGATGGTTGTACCTTGGAAATAACTATTATGCATGGCCAACAAATAGCTCCACCACCTTCACACGATGTCATTAATGCTGCTCTTATCCCTGTTTCACCTATGTTAGCCCGGGTAACCCTTCGTGCACTCTTCTCTTGTGTATGCTATGGTTCAAACCCTGGACTTACCGTGTGCTCGGATCCATGGCACCAGTGGTGCGAATTGAGCCGAACAGTAGCCAAGCCTTGCTACTATTCGACAATGCCCGGAAAGACTTAGAGGATAATGGTTGGCTCACCTTTGTACAATGATTCGAGGGTTTTAATTTATTTGTTGCACAACAATTCGCCCTGACTTTTGATGGCTGTAGAGCCAAGGTGGGTGACATTCAGTTGGAAATCAATGAGGAGTTTATTAGTTCTACCACCGGGTTAGATGCCACGGGACAACATTGGTTTAAAAATTCAAAAGTGGAAGAGGTGCCATGGCCACTACTGTTCGTCTCGCGAAAAGTCACATACTATGACAAAGGTATGCCCATTTCCATGCTTAAACCACGATGGCATGACCTTTTGATGGTGGTTAAACAATTCGTGACCTGTGAGGGTCGATACAGACTGGTTTTCCTCTACCACCTGCGACTGTTAATGAATTTTATAGGGTATCCATTGAATATGCCTTTCTATTTCTAGCGTAGCCTATACAAAATGTCAAAAAGGTTTAAAAGAGAAAAGGCCGATAGTATCCTGTTCCACCATGGCCTAATCAGACTTATCATTGTTCATCACTTAAGTCTCCACGGTGATAGCTGGCGAGCCTTTATTGCTTGAAATGGTTTTGATGATACAAAACCTATCCATATTGACAAGCCTATGATTAATGAAGCTAAGGTCGGGCCACCCGTGCCCTTCGATGTCCTACTTCCCTCTCCTAAACCCTCGGTCGACCCTGATATTGAATTACCCGACATTATAACTGAGAAGGCTGAGGCTATAAAAAATCCTGTGAGCAAAAAGGTTAGAGGTAACCCTACTGTTGATGGCAAAGGAAAAAAGAATGCTCGGCTTATCTCGAGAATGGCTAGGAATAAACCTAAACCTAGTGTTGAGCAGAAGCCCATAGTCCTTAGTGAGGATTCAGACTCTGACATAGAACACTTCCTAGCTAGTGAGTACCCTTACTCACAAGGTTTGTGCTCCGAGCCACCTTATGATTTTGTTTCGAATCTTCCCCCTTGTCTAAGGAACAATCCCAGTTACCCAGGGATTGAATTACCTAATGAAACTCTCAGCAATATAACCAAACCCTCACCTGCAACTTCGAAGCCCGGACAGTCGTCATGTGACCAATGTGATATGTGGTTGGAACGATACTATATAGACGTTCTTGTACTTCAATCGAAAATCAAATCGCTGGAGAGCCAAGTTAAAGTATTGACCAACTAAAGGGACAAGCTTCGAGCTATTGATAGGTAGCAGAGAACCACTGGTTCCATCGTATTTAGAAATGTTGAATCGGCTACAGCTATTGTCAACTCCAAAATGTCATGATCACGCTGTCTGCTCGTCATCCTGGTATGAATTTAGGTATCAATTTCGTTTTGTGAAATCCTCGGATTAATATAATGATTTGAGTTTGGTTTTCAAATAGCTCTGTATATCATTTGAAATGGCTCTGTCATAATGTTGTTCATCCTGTACATTGTTTTCGCTTTGCTAAAATTAAATGGAGTTTCGATTTACTCATGCCCAGTTTAGCCTTTGGTAGGTTTTCATCGGATTTGATTTGTTTTTATGTTGAGTTAACAAAATCGATGGTTTGCTTTCGATTGGATTTGTTTGTATCTAATATGAACAAGAGGTTTTCATGCTAAATATAGAGCACGATCATGTTTTGATTTGGTATGATTTCATTATGGCTCTAATTTAGTTTGTATGTCATGATTTTGGAATGACTTCGTGAGTTTGAATTGATGTCATGCAATCTCCTAAGTCAGTAATACAACTCTAATCAATTTCGATTCGGAAAGAACAACTCTGTTTTTCATAAAAACAATATTCCCATTTAAGTTTGTGCAAATGATATCTACATCCGGATCATGGAACAACTTTGGTTCACAACGACCATGTTAAACTCCAACTGTTCGATTCGCTCTTATCTTGATTGGATTATTGTGTATCTTCAGTGAGTACGATTGATTTTATGATTTGGATTCGTATCATAGATGCTGCACTGTTTGATTTTAATTTGCGAAACGAATTGGTCGACATTTGTTATCTCTGTCAAATCCGGTTATAATTCGTTTTGAAATGAACGGTTTCATTCAATGTCAATCGAGTTTGTTTGCCCCAAATAGCAATAACAAACGATTGAACTAATCCTACAGATCCTGTTGATTGATCCCATTATGATTTCGTTTGTGAACATTTACGCGCCAATTTTGATTTAATTCGCTCATGGCATGGATCATTTGTTATGTCAAAACAATTATGTCGATTTGAAAATGATCTTGTTTGGATTTGATTGTGTTTCCTGTTGATGAGGCAGCATAACAATTGCCTATGATTTGTTTTTATTGTATCGATTTCAATTTTATATGAAACGATTTCATTACTGATTCGATATGATTCTGTTCACCCGATTACGTGGCAACAAACGAAACAAAGTATATGCATCTCTGTAGTCATTTGATTTTAGTTTTGTTTTGATCTCGAATTAGTATGATAATTTCAATTTGAATGATTCACTTGTCTGTCAAAGAGCAATTAGATGCTTGTTAATAGTTTGAATTTAATTCTTTAAAGATTTGAATTGATTTTAATGCTGATTCTGTGTCTGATTTAGACCAGCTACAGAATCGCAAGATTCTGTAGCTAGTCTATAGAATTAGATTTTTTATCATTTTATTAATAAAATACCCTTCTAACTTGTCCATTTTTAACCCATTTCAGGTACATCCGGATTGCATTGGGCATGCTGGACAGTCTAGGAGATATTTGTGTGATTTAGTTTTTATTTTAGGTTCCTAGTTTAGTCAGACTTGGGATATCTTCCCAGATTTTATGTAAACAGTTTTGATAACTTCCATAGGGATGTTTTACCCTGTGGAAGGTCTTTAAATACTTATTATTTTGTGTAATAAGGAGCATCCTCACTTGTGGGAGAACCAGACTATGGATTTTTAATACAAACTGAGACAGGAGTTGATGTTTTGCTACAACTTTCGCTTTTCAATATATCAATCTTTTGTTTCAAGTTTATGCATGTCATTTGCAATTGATTATAGACTACTTTAGCTATCATAGTCTATTGCAGAATGATATGATTTAATTAATGTGCTATCCATATCTGATTTCTTTCATTATTTTAAAAAACACAACAATTACTTTGTTTCAGTTAATGAATCACAGATTTCTCTTCTTCATTAATTGAATCATTTCGTATAAGTCTTTGCATACAGGTTTATCTAATTGTGGAGATTTATAAATCATAAGATTGTTGTGAATTTTTATGTCTTGTTTGTCCTGTAATTATATTGAAGAGCACAACAGCCTCCCGTTTACGAGAAGCTAGTGGATAATTCGGTGCGGGTTGTCTCCCTCTGATCAACTAAGACAATCATCATACACAAGACAAACCTAGAGCATTTCTTCCAGGTCAGTTTGTTATTTATTTATTTGGTTAATTTGTTAGTATAATATTAGTAGTTTAGTTAGATATATGTTTAGTTAGAATTGTAGTTAGAATTATTATATTAGTTGTTTAGTTTAGTTAGTTTTGTTTTATTTCTATTCATAAAATTATAAAATCAACAAAAAATATTTCTTTTTTGTCTTAGGACAGAATATTAATATGTTTTTTCAGGTTTTATTCAAATCTGTAAATTGTTAATATTGTACATTTTGTGAATAAGTTTTATTTCCATTAGTAGTTAGATATTTAATTTCTTAGAGTTAGTATAGTATTAGATAGTAAATTTTATATATAGAATAGTTAGATTAGTTTATTAGTTTGTTTTATTTCTTTTTAGTTAGATTAGTTTAGTTTGTTTTAATAGTTAGTTTTAGTTAAATTAGTTAATTTAGAGTAGTTTTATTTTGTTTTAGGACCTTATATAGGCTAACGGAGCCGCTAAACCCGTCAGGGTGGTTCATCCCAAACGGCTTGGGTTATTAGACAACCCCGGACCGGTTCCACTCTTCCAGTTGACGGACGGTCATTTTCGCCTGCCAACAGGGAGGCACACAACTGTACAACATCCAATGTAGTGGTATCACCATGAAATGAAAATTTTTATAGAACAAATCTTTGGAATTTTGTTCCCAAAGTTTAGAATTATATTCATGAATTGTCTCCATGTAAGTAGGATTCCAACACCAATTCATCAAAGGGAAAGGAGTCGAGAAGCATATAGCATCCATGATGTATGCTGACATATAAAAGGCTACTGGTCGGCCTTTTGATGTTGCAGTCTGATAGTCCATGACCTCCTTTTCCATGTTGTCAGATAAAATATTATCCCAATTGAAGCTGTAACCTTCTGCTACCTCGTGCAAAAGAGGTACCCACTCTGCAAGGAAATGGGTGGGACTTTTCTTACCAAAAAGTCTACATAACATCATCGCCACATAAATCATATAATCATTCAATGAGGCTATGGTGTAAATAGCATGGGTGTCGGCCCTGAATTTTCCCTCGTTTCTCCACCAATCCTTGATTATGTCAGGATAGGTTTGGTTTGCCTCCAAACATTATTTTCTTTGAAAATTACTCACAAATTCTTGATTATAAACATACTTGGGACTGGGGGATAATTTATACATTACTTGTACATGTTTCGGTCTGAAAGAGCCAATGATGACCCCTCAACTGTCCATAATGCTCCTCGTCTGTATGTTAGTTCGCTCTAAGGCCCAACTGATCATGTCATTATAAGCCATAAGCCATCGCCGTGTAGCTATTTTGTGGAGCTTGGACTCCGCTATATCACAAAGCTTGTTGTCAACATCATGAGGGAAATTTTTAATTTCATAATCCAGAGTCTCGAAAATCTGTCTCCAGGATTTTATGGAATCGATGGCATGTGGTGTTGTATCATATATAACGTCTCCGTCTGGACTCAAGCCTTTTGTAATCTCTTTGCTTTTCTTGGGTGCCTTCTTAGGTGCCATGATACCTGTATTGGATTAGAAACCTGTTTACAGAGAAAGTGAGTATAAAACCAGGTAAACGTGACATGCAACACATGTAAAGGATAGCTATGAAGTTCAAACATAAGACTTTCTTAACCTTCAATTTCACGTTAAAGCGAGTGTACAAACGTAGACGATGAAAAATTAATGCTTTTTAATGGAAAGATATGCCTAGAGATATGCTTTCATGTCGAAAAATATCTTCATTTATCTGTTATTAATGTCATCGTATATCGGCGATTTTGAAACTGAAGTTTCAAAAACCATTGCCTTCTTCAATTCCCGAATGCGAAAGGCAGTTTAATTATTTCTAATCCTGTTTTAAAAATGAATTAACTTGAAACTTAAAACCTGTTTAGAGAAAACACGATTTCGCGTTTCGGGACTTCGGGGATCCTGTTGTCAAGGGATAAGTCACAAGCAATCCCCAGGTCACGAAATCATGATGATATTAGTGAGGCACTAAGACACGTATTAGGGATTTAATTAAAATAGGTCAATAATTAATTATCCATTTAATTTTTTCGGAAAAGTGAGGATCGTGAGTTTGACTGTTGAGAGTTCGAAAGTGTTTCGTTAGAAGGAAAAACCCGAATCGTGAAAGATTAAGGGAATAATAACCATGTTTAGGAACTTAATTAACTTCAAGTTTAAAGAGCGCTTTTTGGAAAGCGGCAGAAAAGGTGACCTTTATTTCTTTCCCCTTCTATTTTTTTTTTTAAAAAGCTAAGCATTTTCGGGATTTCGACACCGGGAAAATAAGATGGTTGAAGATTATACTTCGAGAAAAACCGAATCTTGAAAACCTGAAAAGGAACGGAAGGCTCAAATTTCCTCTTTTTGGACTAAGGGCGGCTCCACGACTTAGGAAAAGATGAAGCTTTAGCTTCCAAAGATAGGAAAAATTAAAATTCGTGTAAACAGTGAGATCTGGTTTACTAAATTTTTTTCTTTCATGTGACTTGTTTCGTATGTTTTCCACTCATGCTTCAATTTCAAATAGATTTTTTTATATTGTAAATATTGCAATTCAGTATTACTTCTACTACAATAAATTTAGAGCATCAATCGTGGTATGGTATTTCCTCTGTCTTACTGTGAGTAAAATAAGAGCTATATTTCGATTTGGAATTGCCCATATTTTGAAATTAAAACACAATATTAAATGAATTTCATGTTTTTCCTTCTATTGAAGGGGAAATCAGACTTAATAACCTTGGATACCTGATTTTATTTTCAATTTTGTCTATATTTATTTTTCCATTTCTACTTATGATTTAAAAACATTTAGTTGACAAGATCATGCCTCTCTTTTTCTGCCTTTGAGTTATTGGATTATTCATTTAAATTCAAGGCCAAAAGGATTTATAAATTCAAATATTATTTTCTCTGAGATGCTCTGACATTTTTTGTTGAGCCATGAACAATCACAGGATTAACATATTTTTGGTGAGCCATGAATAATCTCAGGATTAACATATTTTTGGCGCCATTTCCCGGGATAGATTTGAAAGAGTTATCTTCCTTGGGAGTATGACATTGAATAGATCTATTTTCTGATGGTGAAAAAAATCATACACTTGTAGGCTCTTTAATTACTCTTCACCTGACGAATTTCACTGTGATCCCCCCGGGGACTCCATGATATGAAGAATCCATTGTGACCTTCACTAGTGATTCCATTGTGATTCCAATCAGATTTCAAGACTCCACTGGTAAGCGATCCCTGTTGACAAAAATGAAAAATTGTTTCAAAATGCTTAGGTATTAAATGGAAATCCTCTTTCCATAAATTTTTGATCTGCTATTTGGTTCTTTCCTACTTTTTATTTTACAATTGAAAAAGGTTTTCTTCCATTTTATACATTCATAAGATAAAAAGTTCAAAACCTCATCTCAGACCTTTAAAAATGAAATCCTAATTTCCTCTTGTATTCCTCAAGAAGAAAATTTTGCTTGAGTGTTATCCTCTAAAAGTAAGTATAAGCCTCTTGTATCAGTTTCTTTTGAGATATTTCTTGATAAAAAAGAACAAATTCCAATTCTTTCAGAGAATAGTCATTCTTGTACATCAGTTGGGAATGAAATTAATTTTCCAATTCGTCCAAATTTCTCATATACCTTGTAATCAGTTTGCAAAGATTCATCCAAGGGTTTTAAACAAGTACAAATCTCTCAAACTTTCATTAGTTCTTCATGATATACCTCCTAAAATTTTCAAATACCTTCCTTTATTCAAAGGAGAAGACGATGTTACAATAGAAAGGCACATGGAAGCCTTTGAACATTTCACAGATTGTTTAGATATTCAATATGAGGATGTTTTGAGGAGGATATTCACTCATTCATTAGTAGGAGAAGTGAAAAGATGGTTTTGGAGCTTACCATCTAAATCAATTAATCATTGGAATGAATTTTATGATGGTTTCCTGCACAAATGGGATGAAAGGAAATTTCACCATCAATATCTTTTTGAGTTTTATGCTACAAAAATAAGGAATGATGAAACAATTAAGAAATTCAATAGAATATTTGAAAATATCTATAACAATTTTCATGTTGAAATTTGTCCTTCAAAAGATGTTGCTAAGATATATTATGCACAAGCACATCATCCTGATTTAGCATTTTACCTCAAAGAAAGGAAGTCCTCCACTTTGCAACAAGTGTTTATAGATGTTGAAGAAATTGAAAACAATTTATAGTCTTGTAGGATGTTTCATGATCAAATAGAGGAGGATATGAATTCAGAAGAGAAGAAAGAAGAAGATGAACATGAAGAATTAGAAATGCAAATTTTAGGTCAGCAATAGGTAAATCTTTATGAAATTGATTTTTTCATTAATTTTCTGGGTGATTTGCATAGTGAGAAAAATGAATTTATTTATTATGAATTTGAACAAGAGAGTTGTTATGAACATATTCAAGAAAATTTTCAATATAATCAAAAACAAATTTCTTTATCCTTATATTTAGAGAGTTTCAATACTTATCAGTCTATATATGATAGTAATGATTCAAAATCAGAGCTCGATATTAAACAAGATCATAGTTTGCAAACATAATATTCAAAAAAGTTCATTAGTTCACCAGTTTATGATATTTATGAATATTTTTATGGTTTTCAGTCAGATTCATTACTCTCATTAGTATTCAAAGGTTCAGGGCTTGATGATTTTGAACAAAATTTTGAAGGTGATTAAGAGTTGGAAGAACAAATTTGTCATGGTAGTGAAGAAGAAGAGGATCATATAATTTTTGGAGAAACATCTTTGGACAATTTTGAATTTTTTCAAGAATTTGGTTATGATCATTCCAATGAGGAACATACTATTGTTCTAAGTCATCAAATTGCTCAAAATTTTATTATTAATGATAATGATTATGAAAATATGTATAGTTGTTCACTAGAGTTAGAATTCTTTCAAGATGATGATAATAAATTTATAGATATATCTGACAATAGTTCAAATGTTTCTAATTGTGTTTGTTATGATAAAATTTTTTCTTCAAGATTTAATGAAAACCAAGCAATCCATATGCAACCATTCTTTCATGAATTTCATGAAATAATTTTTTTTTGAAATTGAAGTTTTATAAAGTTTGAATAATCAGCCTATATATGATAAATATCAAGATTATGAAGAGCATATTTCTACATAAGCACACACAAAATTTTACAATAGTGATCTTCTATATGATAACTTTGAAATAAAGTTTCAAGAAAAAAATAATGAAGACAACTTGGCATCTCGGGCGTCCTTATAGAATTACAGTTGAAGATAATATATTGCTTCCTTTTGTTCCTAAAATATATCATCATCATCATCCTTTTGAAGAAAAAATAAGTTCCAAAGAGATACTTTTAGAATTAATAGTGCAACCTTTTTACAGTAAAATTTGTTGTGTATCATTAGTGCATGATCAATATGAAAACCCTGATGAAGAATGGAAAGCAGATTTATTGTTCTCAATCGTTCTTAAATATGTGGAGCTTGATGAAATTTTTGAACATGGAGATACACTTGAGAAGAAATCTTGCCTCTTCACTATAATAAAGATCCTATAAGAAGACTTTAACTTTTTTAACCAAGATGACATACTAATGCATGATCAAGTGGAGTTATTATATCAATACGAAGATCCTTTTGGATTCTAATTGAAATCATCAGGTTGTGTGGATTCTTTAACATTTGGTCACTGTAAGTATGAAAATCAATTGCATGGTAGGTCTCCCATTTTTCTCCAGCTGCATTTATTATTGTTTTTCTTAATCATTTGCAAAGAAATACTTTACAATTCAATTAATGAAATGTTTTTCTAGTTACATTGGAAATATGATATCACTTGATTAAGCATTTCATAAATTTAGAATAGGATCAAAATTGTATTGAAAGAAGCTTGAAATCAAGCATTTTCTTTTCAGTTTGGAAAGTTGTTTTTCAAGTTGTATCGACATTTTGTTTTAGATTTAGTAGTAGTCATGCTACTGATTATATTAATTTAGATTGAATAAGCTAAAACTAATTTTCACTTACCTTTATTACTGATCTCTATATAAATAGTGGAATTAATTGATAGACGAACTTTAACATGCTATGTTTACAAGTATGGTGAAAATATTATTTGATTCTTTATCTTTGATGAAATGGTATATTTAGGGCAATTTCTTTGAAATTTTGTGCTTTGATATTACAAGATAACTCATAGTCTTCTCGAGAAAGTAAATGAATATATATATATATATATATATATATATATCTTCTCATAGGAAAAGATATAGTTAATTTTGAGGGGTTATTTATCTCAGGGTTATCTTAACATGTAGTCAATTCTACATTATCATTTATTTTTAATAGTCATCATCCCAGAGTGTTTTAAAAAACATTGATTTCCCCCATCCTACAACAATAAGTAAATTATCAAAGGCAGATGGTGAAAGGAAATTCAAAAACTTGATTGCCCCCATCTTTTCCCAAATGAGATGATGAAAGGAAATTCATTATATGATTTCCCTCATCTCAATGAAATTAAAAGTTAAAAGTAGTAGGATTGTAAAAGGAAATTCATGATTGGGGAATGCAAAAACCTTCACTGGGGATATGGACGCCTATTTGGCAGTGAAGAAATGTTGTGATGACTATAGTGAGATGCAACTACACATCATTACATACAAACCTTGTTGTTAATTCTTTTCAAAATTCTTTGTATTGTATCCAAATGAGTTCTTAATCAAAAAATGAATGAAATGGTTGTAATCTTGAGAAATGAGAATTATCAGTTTGATCTTTAATATTTTAGCCTTTCTCTAATCAATTACCTTAGATATTTCCTAATTAAACTTTGATAAAGGAATTCTTTATTATACTTCTTGAAATTTAGAATACAACATGATTTAAGGTTATACAGTCATCGATTTAAAAAGATAACAAGATCAACGGTCTATGTGCTCCTCAAACCTCCAAATTTTAACAACGATCGAACTTTTCACAATGACGTCAAGCGGTTTTCACCATTGCAATGTGAGTCCAATCTCCAGGGCCCATACATGACCGAACCCTTACTTCTTCAAGTTCATTAAACATGTGAAGAGGAACTCATAAAATATGATCTTTACCGAGCATTTGTTATGCTCCTTAAGATCATTAAAAAAAAAGAGGTACTCATCAATCATGATGGGGGGGGGATTGAAGGAAGTGGGTCAAATGTTTTGGAATCCTTTATGGAAGCTATTATTTCCCTTGAACATGGCACTTGTTTGCGTCTTCCCTCACAGTTGGGTAATCTACTTGTCTTTGAGTCATACCAATTCCATATGTCAATATACTTTTTTATTCTAGTTAAGAGTGATCTTATTTTCGTCACATTATGTTCTTGGTACTCGTTGAGTCAATGCTGCCAAGTCATTTTTCGTGACTCATAATGTTTAAGGGAAGTTTCACTTCAAACCATCCATATGCAGTATTACCAGTTTCCATTTCTTATGTCATTCCATACTCAATTAATATACCATCTCACATCACTTTCCCATGTCAGTTTCGTGTCGATGACGGGGGATACATCATGGCCCTCCTTTAATGAGTTTTTTCCTGTCGTCTTCAACACATTATCCAAGAATTAGACTTAGAAACTAGTTAGTACATTGGGACTTGCATGCCTCAATGACAAGCCTCCTTGCTTCCGACAGTGGGTTTACACCATTGACCTATGATCAAATGATTCCACAAATCTTTGAATTCAACTCATTTCACATTCAATGAAATGTACTAAAGATACCCTGGGAACCATTGACATCATTTTTGGTTTCCCTCGCACTTGTTAATGATATAACTCAATGATAGGTAATCAAGTGATTTCTAGCATGTTTGAGATCAAATCATATATTCACATGGATAGATTCATACCGTTTCAGGATCAAGACAAAGACCCTAGGTTAGTCACTCACTTTGTAATCTACTTTTCCCAAGCCACGATGGAGATCATTTGAGCATTTAAAAAAATTCAGTACATTCACCATGCTGGAAATCTTACTGATATATATATATATATATATATA
>ML801312.1:48801-99224 GCA_009831015.1 Picea engelmannii | reverse complement strand
GCTTAATTTATTATGCTTATTTTAAACTCTTTGCAGAACACTTAATGTCAATCACAATAATGCAAGGCAGTAAGAAATAAAACATTCAACATCATTCACACATATGAAATATACAGAGACATATATTTCCTGAGGAAACCCATAAAGGGAAAAAAACTCTTCTTCTTTATATGATAAGTAATCTTTACATTCTGTACATTATCATACTTATGAGAACCAACTCATAATGATGCTACAACCTCTATTTTACAAGCTCCAACTTGTTTGAGAGCACCAACTCTCTGGTTTCTCTAGCACCCACTAGAAGGAAGCAACAACTCCCTAAGTGTTCCAGCACCAACTGGATGGAAGCACCAACTTCCAGTCACACAGGCACCAACCTGTATAACAAAGAACAACTATTCTCCCTTGCACCACCCTGCCACCCTAGTTTTTCTAGCTGCAACGATATGGAAGCTACAACCCGTTGTGTTCAAGCACCCACTTGAACCTCTGAGGACAATAGTCCTCCCTAGCACCACCCTACCTACCTGATTATAAAGTTTGATATATATAAGTTTATCATAGTGATACAATATTTATCAATGGCTTACCAGTCTTATCACTTTTCTGCTACACTGTTCTGCTCTACCTAAATCAGTGTCTTCCTACACACTCCCCTTATGCTTTATTTTCTTCTGCCTTTTATGCTCTATGCACTATGTCCCTTCAATGCACCATTCCTCTTCTGTGCATATCGACTGCTCCACTCTGCATCTTTCTACGTGCATAAATCCCTCTCAACAGCCCCGCATCTCTTCTCTGTTCTGTGTATTTATACTATCTATGCACCTTCTTCATCCTCCATGCATAGTGCCTCTGTATACTCTTCAACATGCCATGGTTCTATTAATCGGGTTGTTCACTGCCACTTCAATTTTTCTCTACTTCGCTTGCTCAAGCCTGAACACACTCTCTCTATTCTAAATCTTCTACTCATGTCGAGTCCTCTACCTCCTCATCATGGAAATTCCTCAGCTTTTCTGGTGGTTATCCCCATGCGTTCATCATCACTGGGTGTTATGCTGAGATTCCTTAGCCTCTCTAGTAGTCGAGACTCTTTGTCTTCTTTGTCACAGTCGAGCTCACCCTCTCTATTGCAGTTACAAGCTTCAACACTCTTCCATATGTCAATCACCTCTATGAATAGTATTCATTCCACTGGCAGATTCCTTGAGACTCTTCATCTTCTCTGGATATCACCTTGAAGTCTCTTCGAGTCCTCTGGCAGAAACAATCAGTCGTTTCTAGCAGTTATACTGTGAACCTCCCAAAACTGCATTAACAATTGAATCGCCACTGATCGGTTGACTGTGAAGAGAAACAGTATCCCTTTAATCATATTCACAAATAACCTGCACCGTTGGATCATAAATGATGGGTCTCGCGCTTATTTCACTATTTTGATTTGGCATTTCAACATTTCGACATTCCTGTGGTGAGGCATATTGTCTCTCCAAGTCATGATCTCCGAAATGGATATTAGCTTCGTGCTACCTCCTCCCTTGATCCTTCGTCAATGTGACCATAGGTTATGACCAAGGGCCAATTCTGAACACGCATTTCACATTTCGCGTTTCGGGGATTTTGTGATGAGTCGTCTCGACTCTCCTTGTCCCAACCTTCGAATTGGAGCTCTTCTCTACAACTCTTTGATGATGTGACCACCGGTGGTGACCAAGCTCTTATCCATACAACTCTTTTGAAATTTGTCATTTCGACACTTCGGGACTCCTGTGATGAAGAGTCTCGACTCTTGACTCCTCCAACTGCCGGTATCAGAAACTCCGTTCAATGTGCTTGTTTCGATATTTTTGTTGTTTCGCATTTTGGCACTTCAGGACTCCTGTGATGAAGAGTCTCGACTCTTGACTCCTCCAACTCTCGATATCTGAAACTCCGGTTGATGTGCCTATTTTGGGATTTTCTGCATTTCACATTTCGACACTTCAGGACTCCTATGTTGAAGAGTCTCGACTCTTGACTCCTCCAACTCCCAGTATCTGAAAGTCCGGTCGATGTGCCTGTTTCAAGATTTTGGACATTTCACATTTCGGCACTTCGGGATTCCTGTGATGAAGAGTCTCAACTCTTGACTCCTCCAACTCCCGGTATCCGAAACTCTGATTAATGTGCCTGTTTCGGGATTTTCGACGTTTCGCATTTTGTAACTTCGTGATACCTGTGATGAAGAGTCTAGACTCTTAACTCCTCCAACTCCCGGTATCTGAAACCTTTGTTGATGTGCCTATTTTGATATTTTGTAAGCCGGCTTCTCCTAGCACTTTAAAGAATGTGCAACTTCTCCTGGATCCAACGATGGTCGGACCCTGCGCTCAGATCTAACGCCCGGGATCTGTCCTCCATCTTTGCATCCCTCCTGTTTGGATTCAGATCTTACGGTCATCAGGAATGCTGAATGGGATCCAACGATCAATATTGCTCTTCATTTTTATGCTTCTGATATTTCCATTCCATCATCATTGCTGATCTTCCTTGCCTTTTCCATGTCATTATCTCTGCACCGTTGTTCATGATCTTTGATATCAATGACAAACACGCATAATTTACACTATCTCTTGCGATATTATTGAGCTTTCTCTGCTGCGTCTTCCCAAAATACTTCCGGTACTCACCTGGCACATTCTTCCTGTACTTGAGCCATCGTCGTTGTTGTACTTGTCATCAATGACAAGAATACGTTGCCTGTAAAACATGCCAACAATCTCCCCCTTTGGCATTGATGGCAAAAAAGGCACCCAGACTCTTTTCTCCCCCTTTGACATCAATGTCAAAGAACACACGCTCCCCTTGAGCTGTTGTAGTATTTTTATGAGGTATCAGATATTAAACCAACACAAACTCCCCTTGACAAGGTGGACACTCTTATTTGAGGCCTGTAGAATATTTGTATCTAAACCAGAGTCTTCTCATTCTGATTCTTGGACCTATTCATCTTCATCTTCTGCTGTATCCTTTGTAAAATACTCAATATCGCTCACCTCTCTTACTGGGACTCCTTCATCAACCTTTTCTTGTCATAACTAGATGACTCCCCTTGTCACTATTCTCTCTACTTCTGACTATTTTCCCCCTTTGTTCCTAAAAGGTTAGCTTTCCTTGACAAGGTCTTTCCTCTTGTTATCTCTACAGGATGTCATGTATATCATTTTATAAAACAAAATGTTGTTGTTGAATATGTTGTTGTCCTACTGAAACATTGTGTAATTGTAGCTTGTACTTTTTAAATAACCCTTGGATCTCCCCATTGAGTCTCATTGATCTCTATTACTACAATTTCATTTTTTTCCATGATGCATACAATCCAAGGCTTTTATGACCATATTCAATCACAGGGAAAAACCCCTACAACCACTCTTATACATGCTTTTCTTTTTCATAGACGAAGGACCTGTATCAAGTTTCTTAGGAGTACTGATTTCTTCCTTGTTGTATTCAATACCATAATTGTCATTTGGTGATCTATGACTATCCAAGAGCTTATCTAGGGTCATGAAGTTATTTAAGAACTTGCTTTGGGTGTTTGACTTCTCAACCTTCAAAACTTCACCTTCCATCTTATGACATGATTCTTCTTCTGCTTCTTCCATGGGATAGATGCTAACTGAACATTCTTTTATTGTATATATGTCTTCTTCTTTACTTGTAGGGGAGGATTCAATATCAACATCATTAATTGAACTTATGACTTTATTGACCACTTGTCCTGAGTTTACATTTACCTTACACTATTTGGACATGAACACCTCTTCACTGCCTCTGTCACACTTTCAACTTGTACTGAGAAAATTCTGTTTCATACCATTCACAAAAAGAACATACTAGGCATATCATTTGACATTACTCAAACTCACCATCCCTCTATCCTTGATTTTATCTAGTTCATCATTTTCAAGGATCACATCTCTTGTTTTAATTTTTCTTATAAGTAGAAGCTTATCCTTGTCTCTAGTCATGTGCTTGGAACATCCATTGTCTATATTCCCAGAGGCCTTTTGTTTTTGAGTTGAAAGTGCTAGACCACCTTTTTCACTATCTTTCCTTTTCCATGTGCTGGCCTTTCTATCTAAGAACTTTATCCTTGGATCTGCTTTGTAATTCTTTAGATGACAGTTTGCAGCTTTGTGACCAAAGTTGTGATAGTTATATCATTCAATCTCATTGTTCAATAGGTCAAAGTTATTGTTGCAACGTTGTCTACTCATTGACTGTTTATTATTTCTTGACCTCCTCAGTTGCATGTCTCTAGACTTAATTTGGCAATTTACAATCTGTGATGATTTTCTACTTGGCAGATAATTATACCTCGAATGCCTTACTTGCTCATATCTAAATTTTAAAGAACAATTTACAACTTTGTGACCAAAGTTAGAACAAAAAAAACAATATCCATAGAAAAATCCTTGGTACCTGGAAAATGGTTTCTTCTTTGAGCAGGTCGATTTCCTCCATGCTGATGATTTCCTTGAGCAAGGAGTGCATTATTTCTTTGTTCTACAAATTCAATCCTTGCACCTTTTTCTTTACTCCTCTTGGGTAGTTGATTGTCTTCTTTTGTTTCTGCAGGTTTGTTGTTGTCATTGGTTGTAGATTTGACAAACTTGATGGGTTCTTTGTTTCTTGGCTGAACACTACTTGATCCCTCTTCATAACCCAAACCAATTTTCATCTTTGGATTCCTTTGCTGATTCAGAATGGTGGCTAATCCTTCTGAGGCTTTGATACTTGACAGATTCTGATGATACAAGGCTTGAAACATCTCCAACTCTTTCCTTGTTTTCACTACTTCTTCTTCCAAGGCTTCAGATCTTGCCTTCTTTTATGATAATTATTGTTTCAGAATGTCCTCTATTTTCTTTGCCTCTTCTAATTCCACTTTTAGCAGGGCAAAGTCTTCATCAGGTTGTTTACTGTCTTTCTTGAACTGTATCAACAATTGTTTTTTCTTTCTGTTCTTAATTCTGAGTCTGTCAATCTCTTCTAGTGCACTGCTCTGTTCTCCTTCCATATCAACCACAACTTCTTCTTCATTAGCCTCACTTCCTGTGATTTTATTATCATAATCATCTTGGGCCATAATCATGAATTCATCTACCTTATCTTCACAGGAAGAGTCACAATCGATGTCTTCTGAGGAGTCATGATTGTTTACGCATAAACTTTTCTTTCTATCAAATCTTTTGGATTTGTACATCTCTTCACCTTTAGAGTTCTGATAATGTTTCTTGTGTGGACATTTATTTGAAAAATGACCTATCTTACCACAGTTGAAACATTTGAAGGGAAGCTTACCTTGTTACTTGCCTGATCCTTTCTTTAGTCTTCTCACGAATTTTGCTTCAATTTCATCAGGCTCAGAATCTTCATTCTTATCTGCTTTAAATGATGCTTCTCTAGAGGTGGGTTTATCTGTGACTATCCTCATTTCATATGCAGTCAAGGTTCCTAGAAGTTGATCAAAAGATAAAGCCTTTATATCATTAAGTTATTCTATAGCTGAGACCTTTGGGTTGAACCTATCTAGCAGAGATCTCAAAATTTTCTGAACTAAAGAGGGTTCCTCAATTTTTTCAACAAGTGCTTTCATTGCATTTACTATTTCTTCAACTCTCAGAAAATACTTCCCAATGGTTTCATCTTCTTTCAACTGTATCTTTTCAAACTGTACTCTGTAGGTTTGAAGCTTGGCATATTTTACGTTCTCATTACCTTCATAACTACTAATGAGTTTGTCCCACATTTCTTTGGCAGTTTGAAGATGCATCACCTTTACAAACTCTGCTTCTGCAAGTCCATTCAAGATAGAATTCATTCCCTTAGCATTAAAGATAAATTCTATCTTATCATCCTTGGAAGCTAGCACACCAAGATTTATGTATCCAGTCTCTACTACATCCCAAACATCAACACCTAAGGCCATTAGGTATGTTCTCATTCTAACCTTTCAGAAGGCGAATTTTGTTCCATTGAACATAGGGGCCTTATTGGTTGAATTTCCTTCATGGCTTGACATGTTTAATCTCTAGGATCTACTTTTAGATAAAAGGGGCTGGCTCTTATACCAATTGTTGGACAACTGAGAGGGGGGGGGGTGAATCAGTTGTTACCGTGCTTAAACAATTATGCTTATTTTAAACTCTTTGTAGAATAGTTAATGTCAATCACAATAATGCAGGGAAGTAAGCAATAGCATATTCAACATCATTCACACATATGAAATATACAGAGACATATATTTCCTGAGGAAACCCATAAAGGGAAAAAACCTCCCTGTGTTCAAGCACCCACTTGAACCTATTAGGACAACAGTCCTCCCTAGCACCACCCTACCTCCTTGATTATAAATTTTGATATATATAAGTTTATCACAGTGATACAATATTTATCAATGGCTTACTGGTCTTATCACTATTCTGCTACACTGCTATGCTCTACTTGAATCAGTGTCTTCCTGCACACTCCCCTTACGCTTTATTTTCTTGTGCCTTTTATGCTCTATGCGCCATGTCCCTTAAATGCACCATTCCTCTTCTATGCATATCGGTTGTCGAACTCTGCCTCCTTCTATGCACATAAATCCCTCTCAACAGCCCCCCATCTCTTCTCTGTTCTCTGTATTTATACTATATGTGCACCTTCTTCATCCTCCATGCACAGTGCCTCTGTATACTCTTCAACATGCCATAGTTCTATTGATCAGGTTGTTCACTGCCACTTCAATTTTTTCTCTGCTTCTCTTGCTCAAGCCTCAACACACTCTCTCTGTTCTACATCTTCTACTCGTGTCGAGTCCTGTACCTCATCATCATGGAAATTCCTCATCTTTTCTTGCGGTAATCCCCATGCTTTCATCATCATTGGGTGTTATGTTGAGATTCCTTAGCTTCTCTTGCAACCGAGACTCTTTGTCTTCTCTGTCACAGTCGAGCTCATTCTCTCTGTTACAGTTACAGGCTTCAAAACTCTTCCATATGTCAATCGCCTCTATGGATAGTCTTCATTCCACTGGCAGATTCCTTGAGACTCTTCAGCTTCTCTAGAGATCACCCTGAAGTATCTTCGAGTCCTCTGGCAGAAACAATCAGTTGTTTCTAGTCGTTTCTAGTTTCAAGTCTTGAATCTTGACTCCTCCAACTCTCGGTATCCGAAACTTCGGTCGATGCGCCTGTTTCAGGATTTTTGGCGTTTCACATTTTAGCACTTCGGGACTCTTGTGATGAAGATTCTTGACTCTTGACTCCTCCAACTCCCAGTATCCAAAACTTCGGTTGATATGCCTGTTTCAGGATTTTCGGGGTTTTGCATTTTGTAACTTCTTCCTTATTGTATCCAATACCAGATTTGTCATTTGGTGATCTCTGACTATCCAAGAGATTATCCAGGGTCATGGAGCTGTTTAAGAAATTGCTTTGGGTGTTTGACTTCTCAACCTTCAAAACTTTAGCTTCCATCTTATGACATGATTCTTCTTCTGCTTCTTCCATGGGATAGATGCTAACCGAACATTCTTTTATTGTATCTGTGTCTTCTTCTTTACTTGCAGGGGAGGATTCAATATCAACATCATTAGTTGAACGTATGCCTTTATTCACCACTTGTCCTAAGTTTACATTTACCTTGCACTCTTTGGACATGAACACCTCTTCACTGCCTCTGTCACACTTTTGACTTGTACTGAGCAAATTCTGTTTCAGACTATCCACAAGCAGAACGTACTGGGCATCTCCTTTGACATTACTCAAACTCACCATCCCTCTATCCTTGATTTTACCTGGTTCATTATTTTCAAGGATCACATCTCCTGTTTTGATTTTTTTTATAAGAAAAATCTTATCCTTGTCTCCAGTCATGTGCTTGGAACATCCATTGTCTGTATTCCCAGAGGCCTTTTGTTTTTGAGTTTAAAGTGCTACACCACCTTTTTCACTATCTTTCCTTTTCCATGTGCTGGCCTTTCTATCTAAGAATTTTGTCCTTGGATCTGCTTTGTAATTCTTCAGATGGCAGTTTGCATCTTTGTGACCAAAGTTGTGACAGTTATAGAATTCAATATCATTGTTCAATAGGTCAAAGTTATTGTTGCAGCGTTGTCTACTCATTATCTGTTTATTATTTCTTGACCTCCTCAGTTGGATGTCTCTAGACTTAATTTGGAAATTTACAATCTGTGATGATTTGTTACTTGGCTATATCGTTCTTTGTTGTGGAAGATAATTATACCTTGAATGTCTTTCTTTCTCATATCTAAATTTTAAAGAACTGTTTACAACTTTGTGACCAAATTTAGAACAAATAAAACAATATCCATAGAAAAATCCTTGGTACCTGGAAAATGGTTGTCCTCTTTGAGTAGGTCGATTTCCTCCATGTTGATGATTTCCTTGAGCAGGGAGTGCATTATTTATTTGTTCTATAGATTTAGTCCTGACACCTTTTTGTTTACTCCTCCCGGGCGGCTGATTGTCTTCTTTTGTTTCTACAGGTTTGTTGTTGTCATTGGTTGTAGATTTGACAAACTTGATGGGTTCTTTGTTTCTTGGCTGACCACTAGTTGGTCGCTCTTCATAACCCAAACCAGTTTTCAGCTTTGGATTCCTTTGTTGATTCAGAATGGTGTCTAATCCTTCTGAGGCTTTGATACTTGACAGATTCTCATGATACAAGGCTTGAAACTTCTCCAACTCTTTCCTTGTTTTCACTACTTCTTCTAGGGATTCAGATCTTGCCTTCTTTTCTGATAATTGTTTATTCAGAATGTACTCTATTTTCTTTGCCTCTTATAATTCCACTTTTAGCAGGGCAAAGTCTTCATCAGGCTATTTACTGTCTTTCTCGAAATATATCAACAATTGTTTTTCCTTTCTGTTCTTAATTCTGAGTCTGTCACTCTTTTCCAGTGCACTGATCTGTTCTCCTTCCATATCAACCACAAATTATTCTTCATTATCCTCACTTCCTGTGATTTTATTATCATAATCATCTTGGGAAATAAGCATGAAGTCATTTACCTTATCTTTACAGGAAGAGTGACTATCGATGTCTTCTAAGGAGTCATCATTGTTTACACATAAACTTTTGTTTCTTTCAAATCTTTTGGATTTGTACTTCTCTTCACCTTCATAGTTCTGATCATGTTTCTTGTGAGGACATTTATTTGCAAAATGACCTATATTAACACAGTTGAAACATTTGAAGGGAAACTTACCTTGGTATTTGTCTGATCCTTTCTTTATTCATCTCACAAATTTTGCTTCAATTTCATCAGGCTCATAATCTTCATTCTTATCTACTTTAAATGATGCTTCTCTAGAGGTGGGTTTATCTGTAACTATCCTCATTTCATATGCAGTCAACATTCCTAGAAGTTGATCAAACGCTAAAGCCTTTATATCATTAAGTTCTTCTATAGCTGAGACCTTTGGGTTGAACCTATCTGGCAGAGATCTCATAATTTTCTGAACTAAAGAGGGTTCCTCAATTTTTTCACCAAGTTCTTTCATTGCATTTACTAGTTCTTCAACTCTCAGAAAATAATTCCCAATGGTTTCATCTTCTTTCATCTGTATCTTTTCAAACTGTACTCTATAGGTTTGAAGCTTGGCATCTTTTACCTTCTCATTACCTTCATAACTACTAATGAGTTTGTCCCACATTTCTTTGGTAGTTTGAAGATGCATCATGTTTACAAACTCGGCTTCTGCAAGTCCATTCAAGATAGCATTCATTCCCTTAGAATTAAAGATAAATTATAACTTATCATACTTGGAAGCTAGCACACCAGGATTTATGTATCCAGTCTCTACTACATCCCAAACATCAGCACCTAAGGCCATTAGGTATGTTCTCATTCTAACCTTCCATAAGGTGAAGTTTGTTCCATTGAACATAGGGGCCTTATTGGTTGAATTTCCTTCATGGCTTGACATGTTTAAGCTCTAGGATCTACCCTTAGATAAAAGGGGCTGGCTCTGATACCAATTGTTGGACAATTGAGAGGGGGGGGGGGTGAATCAATTGTTACTGTGCTTAAACAATTATGCTTATTTTAAACTCTTTGCAGAACACTTAATGTCAATCACAATAATGCAGGGAAGTAAGAAATAGAACATTCAACATCATTGACACATATGAAATATATAGAGATAGATATTTCTTGAGGAAACCCATAAAGGGAAACAACCTGTTCTTATTTATATGATAAGTAATATTTACATTCTATACATTATCATACTTATGAGCACCAACTCATAATGAGGCTACAACCTCTATTTTACAAGCTCCAACTTGTTTGAGAGAACCAACTCTCTGGTTTCTATAGCACCCACTAGAAGGAAGCAACAAATCCCTAAGTGTTCCAGCACCAACTTCCAGTCACACAAACACAAACTTGTATAACAGAAAACAACTATTCTCCCTTGCACCACCCTACCACCCTGGTTTTTCTGGCTGCAACTAGATGAAAGCTACAACTCCTTGGGTTCAAGCACCCACTTGAACCTCTGAGGACAACAATCCTCCCTAGCACCACCCTACCTCCCTGGTTATAAAGTTTTATATATATAAGTTTATCATAGTGATACAATATTTATCAATGGCTTACCGGTCTTATCACTGTTCTACTACACTTCTCTGCTCTACCTGAATCAATTTCTTCCTGCACACTCCCCTTATGCTTTATTTTCTTCTGCATTTTATGTTATGTGCGCCATGTCCCTTCAATGCACCATTCCTCTTCTGTGCATATCGACTGCTGCACTCTGCTTCCTTCTACGCGCATAAATCCCTCTGAAAAACCCCCCATCTCTTCTGTGTTCTGCTTATTTATACTATCTGTGCATATTCTTCATCCTCCATGCATAGTGCCTCTATATACTCTTCAACATGCCACAATTCTATTGATCGGGTTGTTCACTACCACTTCAATTTTTGCTCTGCTTCGCTCGCTTAAGCCTCAACACACTCTCTCTGTTCTGCATCTTCTACTCGTGTCAAGTCCTCTACCTCATCATCATGGGAATTCCTCACCTTTTATCACAGTTATCCCCATGCTTTCATCATCATTGGGTGTTATGCTGAGATTCCTTAGCCTCTCTAGCAGTCGAGACTCTTTGTCTTCTATGTCACAGTCGAGCTCATCCTCTCTGTTGCAGTTACAGGTTTCAACACTCTTCCATCTATCAATCCCCTCTATGAACATTCTTCATTCCACTGGCAGATTCCTTGAGACTCTTCAACTTCTATGGCGATCACCCTGAAGTCTCTTCGAGTCCTCTAGCAGAAACAATCAGTCGTTACTAGCAGTTACACTGTGAACCTCCAAAAACCACATCAACAATTGAATCATCATTGATCGATTGACTGTGAAGAGAAACAATAGCCCTTCGATCATATTCACGAATAACCTGCACTGTTGGATCATAAATGATGGGTCTCACGCTTATTTCTCCATTTCACAATTCAACATTTTGGCATTTCTGCATTCCTATGGTGGGGCATCTCGTCTCTCCAAGTCGCGATCTCTGAAATGGAGATTAGCTTCATGCTACCTCTTCCCTTGAGCCTTTGTTGATGTGAGCATAGGTTATGACCAGGGGCCAATTATGAACACGCATTTTGGATTTTGCGTTTCGGGGACTCTGTGATGAGTCGTCTTGACTCTCAATGTCCCAAGCTCCAAAATGGATCTTGTCTCTTGGAGCTCTTCTCTACAGATATTCAATGATGTGATGACCGACAGTGACCAAGTGCTTATCCATACATCTCTTTCACCATTTCACATTTCATCACTTCGGGACTCCTGTGATGAAGAGTCTCGACTCTTGACTCCTCCAACTCCCGATATTCGAAACTACGGTCGATGTGCCTGTTTCGAGATTTTCGGCGTTTCACATTTCGGCACTTCGGGACTCCTATGATGAAGAGTCTCAACTCTTGACTCCTCCAACTCCCGGTATCTGAAACTACCGTTGATGTGCCTGTTTCGGGATTTTTGGCGTTTTGCATTTCGGCACTTCGGGACTCCACTGATGAAGAGTCTCGACTCTTGAGTCCTTCAACTCCTAGTATCCAAAACTCCGATCGATGTGCCTATTTTGGGATTTTTGACGTTTCACATTTCAGCACTTCAGGACTCCTGTGATGAAGAGTCTCGACTCTTGACTCCTCCAAATATCGATATCCTAAACTCTGGTTGATGTGCCTGTTTCAGGATTTGCAACGTTTTGCATTTCATAACTTTGGGACTCCTGTGATGAAGAGTCTAGACTCTTGACTCCTCCAACTCTCGATATCCAAAACCTTCTTTGATGTGCCTGTTTCAAGATTTTGTAAGCCTGCTTCTCCTATCACTTTAAAGAATGTGCAGGTTCTCCTGGATCCAACGATGGTCGAACCTTGCACTCAGATCTAACGCCCGAGATTTGTCCTCCATCTTTGCGTCCCTCTCGTCTGGATTCAGATTTGATGGTCATCAAGAATTATGAATGGGATCCAACGATCACTGTTGCTCTTCATTGCTACACTTTTGATCTTTCCATTCCATCATTGCTGCTGATCTTACTTGCATTTTCCATGCCATTATCCCTGCACAATTGGTCGTGATCTTTTCCATCAATGCAAAACACACACACTCTACACTATCTCTTGTGATATTATCGAGCTTTCTCTATCGTGTCTTCCCAAAATACTTCTGGTGCCTTCCTGGCACATTCTTCATATACTTAAGCCATCGTCGTTGTTGTACTTGCCATAAATGACAAGAATACGCTGCCTTTAAAACATGCCAACAATATCCCCCTTTGGCATTGATGGCAGCAAAGGCACCCAGACTATTTTCTCCCCCTTTGACATCAATGTCAAAGAAAACACGCTCCCCCTGAGCTGTTGCAGTATTTTTATGAGGTATCAAATATTAAACCAACACAAACTCCCCCTGACAAGATGGACTCTCTTATTTGAGGCCTGTAGAATATTTGTATCTAAACCAGAGTCTTCTGATTCTGATTATTGGACCTGTTCATCTTCAGCTTCCACTGTATCCTCTGTAGAATAATCAATATCGCTCACCTCTCTTACTGGGACTCCTTCATCAACCTTTTCTTGTCATAAGTGGATGACTCCCCCTATCACTGTTCTCTCTGCTTCTAACTATTTTCCCCCTTTGTTCCTAAAAGGTTAGCTTTCCTTGACAAGGTCTTTCCTCTTGTTATCTCTATAGGATGTCATGTATATCATTTTATAAAACAAAATGTTGTTGTTGAAGATGTTGTTGTGCTACTGAAACACTGCGTAATTGTAGCTTGTACTTTTTAAATAACCCTTGGATCTCCCCATTGATTCTCATCAATCTCTATTACTGCAATTTCATTTTTCTTCCATGATGCATACAATCCAAGGCTTTTATGACCATATTCAATCAGAAGAAAAAATCGCTACAACCACTCTCATACCTGCTTTTCTTTTTCATAGACGAAGGACATGTATCAGGTTTCTTAGGAGTACTGATTTCTGCCTTGTTATCCAATACCAGATCTGTCATTTGGCGATTTCTGACTATCCAAGATCTTATCTAGGGTCATGAAGTTGTTTAAGAACTTGATTTGGGTGTTTGACTTCTCAACCTTCAAAATGTCAGCTTCCATCTTATGACATGATTCTTCTTCTGCTTCTTCCATGGGATAGATGCTAACTGAACATTCCTTTATTGTATATGTGTCTTCATCTTTACTTGCAGGGGAGAATTCAATATCAACATCATTAGTTAACCTTATGGATTTATTCACCACTTGTCTTGAGTTTACATTTACCTTACACTATTTGGACATGAACACCTCTTCACTGCCTCTGTCACACTTTTGACTTTTACTAAGAAAATTCTGTTTCAAACCATCCACAAGAAGAACATACTGGGCATCTCCTTTGACATTACTCAAACTCACCATCCCTCTATCCTTGATTTTACATGGTTCATCATTTTCAAGGATCACATCTCCTATTTTGATTTTGATTATAAGCAAAAGATTATCCTTGTCTCCAATCATGTGCTTGGAACATCCACTGTCTATATTCCTAGAGGCCTTTTGTTTTTGAGTTGAAAGTGCTAGACCACCTTTTTCACTATATTTCATTTTCCATGTGCTGGCCTTTCTATCTAAGAACTTTATCCTTGGATCTTCTTTGTAATTCTTCAGATGGAAGTTTGCATCTTTGTGACCAAAGTTGTGACAATTATAGCATTCAATATCATTGTTCAATAGGTCAAAGTTATTGTTGCAGCGTTGTCTACTCATTGACTGTTTATTATTTCTTGACCTCCTCAGTTGCATGTCTCTAGACTTAATTTGGCAATTTACAATCTGTGATGACTTGTTACTTGTATGTATCATTCTTTGTTTTGGTAGATAATTATACCTTGAATGTCTTGCTTTCTCATATCTAAATTTTAAAGAATTGTTTACAACTTTGTGACCAAAGTTAGAAAAGAAAAAACAATATCGATAGAAAAATCCTTGGTACCTGGAAAATGGTTGTCTTCTTTAAGGAGGTTGATTTCCTCCATGATGATGATTTCCTTGAGCAGGGAGTGCATTATTAATTTGTTCTATAGATTCAGTCCTGGAACCTTTTTCTTTACTCCTCCTGGGCGGCTGATTGCCTTCTTTTGTTTCTATAGGTTTGTTGTTGTCATTGGTTGTAGATTTGACAAACTTGATGGGTTCTTTGTTTCTTGGCTGACCACTACTTGATCCCTCTTCATAAACCAAACAAGTTTTCAGCTTTGGATTCCTTTGCTGATTCAAAATGGTGGCTAATCCTTCTGAGGCTTTGATAATTGACAGATTCTGATGATACAAGGCTTGAAACTTCTCCAACTCTTTCCTTGTTTTCACTACTTTTTCTTCCAGGGCTTCAGATCTTGCCTTCTTTTCTGATAACTGTTCTTTCAGAATGTCCTCTATTTTCTTTGTCTCTTCTAATTCCACTTTTAGCAGGGCAAAGCCTTCATCAGGTTGTTTACTGTCTTTCTCGAACTGTATCAGCTATTGTTTTTGCTTTTTGTTCTTAATTCTGAGTCTGTCAATCTCTTCCAGTGCACTGATCTGTTCTCCTTCCATATCAACCACATCTTGTTCTTCATTTACCTCACTTCCTGTGATTTTATTATCATAATCATACTGGGCCATAAGCATGAAGTCATTTATCCTATCTTCACAGGGAGAGTCACTATCGGTGTGTTCTGAGGAGTCATCATTGTTTACACATAAACTTTTCTTTCTATCAATTCTTTTGGATTTGTACTTCTTTTCACCTTCAGAGTTCTGATCATGTTTATTGTGTGGACATTTATTTGCAAAATGACCTATCTTACCGCAGTTGAAACATTTGAAGGGAAGCTTACCTTGGTACTTTCCTGATCCTTTCTTTAGTCTTCTTACGAATTTTGCTTCAATTTCATCAGGCTCAGAATCTTCATTCTTATTTGCATTAAATGATGCTTCTCTAGAGGTGGGTTTATCTGTAACTATCCTCATTTCATATGAAGTCAACGTTCCTAGGGTTCCTCAATTTTTTCACCAAGTGCTTTCATTGCATTTACTAGTTCTTCAACTCTCAGAAAATAACTCCCAATGGTTTCATCTTCTTTTATCTATAGCTTTTCAAACTGTACTCTGTAGGTTTGAAGCTTGGCATCTTTTACCTTCTCATTACCTTCATAAATGCTAATTATTTTGTCTCACATTTCTTTGGCAGTTTGAAGATGCATCACCTTTACAAACTCGACTTCTGCAAGACCACTCAAGATAGCATTCATTCCCTTAGCATTAAAGATAAATTATAACTTATCATCCTTGGAAGCTAGCACACCAGGCTTTATGTATCTAGTATCTACTACATCCCAAACATCAACACCTAAGGCCATTAGGTATGTTCTCATTCTAACCTTCCAAAAGGTGAATTTTTTTCCATTGAACAGAGGGGCCTTATTGGTTGAATTTCCTTCATGGCTTGACATGTTTAAACTCTAGGCTCTACCTGTAGATAAAAGGGGTTGGCTCGGATACCAATTGTTGGACAACTAAGAGGGGGGGGTGTGAATCAGTTGTTACCGTGATTAAACAATTATGCTTATTTTAAACTCTTTGCAGAACACTTAATGTCAATCAAAATAATGCAGGGAAGTAAGAAATAGAACATTCAACATCATTCAGACATATGAAATATACAGAGACAGATATTTCTTGAGGAAACCCATAAACGAAAAAAATATCTTCTTCTTTATAAGATAAGTAATCTTTACATTCTATACATTATCATACTTATGAGCACCAACTCATAATGAGGCTACAACCTCTGTCTTACAAGCTCCAAATTGTTTGAGAGAACCAACTCTCTCATTTCTCTAGCGCCCACTAGAAGGAAGCAACAACTCCCTAAGTGTTCCAGCACCAACTGGATGGAAGCATCAACTTCCAGTCACACAGGCACCAACATGTATAACATAGAACAACTGTTCTCCCTTGCACCACCCTACCACCCTGGTTTTTCTGGCTGCAACCAAATGGAAGCTACAACTCCCTATGTTCAAGAACCCACTTGAACCTCTGAGGACAATAGTCCTCCCTAGCACCACCCTACCTCCCTAATTATAAAGTTTGATATATATAAGTTTATCACAGTGATACAATATTTATCAATGGCTTAACAGTCTTATCACTGTTCTTCTACACTTCTCTTCTCTACCTGCATCAGTGTCTTCTTGCACACTCCCCTTACAGTTTATGTTCTTCTTCCTTTTATGATATGCGTTCCATGTCCCTTCAATGCACCATTCCTCTTCTTTTCATATCAGTTGCTGCACTTTGCTTCCTTCTACACGCATAAATCCCTCTCAATAGCCCCCCATATCTTCTATGTTCTGGTTATTTATACTATCTGTGCACCTTCTTCGTCCTCCATACATAGTGCCTCTATATACTCTTCAACATGCCACAATTCTATTGATCGGGTTCTTCACTTCCACTTCAATTTTTGCTCTGCTTCGCTCGCTCAAGCCTCAACACTCTCTCTCTGTTCTGCATCTTCTACTCATGTCGAGTCCTCTACCTCATCATCATGGCAATTCCTCATCTTTTCTCGTGGTTATCCCCATGCTTTCATCATCACTGGGTGTTATGCTGAGATTCCTTATCCTCTCTAGCAGTCGAGACTCTTTGTCTTCTATGTCACAGTCGAGCTCATCCTCTCTGTTGCAGTTACAGGCTTCAAAAATATTCCACCTGTCAATCCCCTCTATGAACAATCTTCATTCCACTGGCAGATTCCTTGATACTCTTCATCTTCTCTGGCGATCACCCTGAATTCTCTTCGAGTCCTCTGGCAGAAACAATCAGTGGTTTCTAGTAGTTACTCTGCCTCCTTCTACACGCATAAATCCCTCTCAATAGCCCCCCATCTCTTCTATGTTATGCGTATTTATACTATCTGTGCACTTTCTTTGTCCTCCATGCACAGTGCTTCTGTATACTCTTCAACATGCCACAGTTCTATTGATCGGGTTGTTCACTGCCACTTCAATTTTTGCTCTGCTTCGCTCACTCAAGCCTCAACACACTCTCTCTATTCTGCATCTTCTACTCATGTCGATTTCTCTACCTCATCATCATGGAAATTCCTCAGCTTTTCAGGCAGCTATCCCCATGCGTTCATCATCACTGGGTGTTATGCTGAGATTCCTTAGCCTCTCTAGCAGTCGAGACTCTTTTTCTTCTCTATCACAGTCGAGCTCATCCTCTCTGTTGCAGTTACAGACTTCAACACTCTTCCATTTGTCAATTGCCTCTATGAACAGTCTTCATTCCACTGGCAGATTCCTTGAGACTCTTTAGCTTCTCTGGTGATCACCCTGAAGTCTCTTCGAGTCTTCTGGCAGAAACAATCAGTCATTTCTAGCAGTTACACTTTGAACCTCCAAAAATCACATCAGCAACTGAATCACCACTGATCGATTGAATGTGAAGAGAAACAATAGCCCTTCGATCATATTCATGAATAACCTGCACCGTTAGGTCATAAATGATTAGTCTCGCGCTTATTTCACCATTTCGCAATTCGACAATTTGGTATTCCTTTGGTGAGGCATCTCGTCTCTCCAAGTCACGATCTCCGACATGGATATTAGATTTGTGCTATCTCCTCCCTTGAGCCTTCATCGATGTGACCATAGGTTATGACCAGGGGCCAATTCTGAACATGCATTTCGCATTTTGAGTTTCGGGGATTCTGTGATGAGTCATATCGACTCTCCATGTCCCAACCTCCAAAATGGAGCTTGTCTCTTGGAGGTCTTCTCTATAGATCTTCAACGATGTGACCACCGACGGTGACCAAGTGCTTTCACAATTTCGCATTTCGGCACTTCAAGACTCCTGTGATGAAGAGTCTCGAATCTTGACTCCTCCAACCCCCGGTATCTGAAACTCTGATTGATGTGCCTATTTCAGGATTTTCGGCACTTCGGGACTCCTATGATGAAGAGTCTCGAGTCTTGACTCCTCCAACTCCCATTATCCGAAACTCCGATTGATGTGCCGGTTTTGAGATTTTCGACATTTCTCATTTCGGCACTTCGGGACTCTTTTGATGAAGAGTCTCGACTCTTGACTCCTCTAACTCCTGGTATCCGAAACTCCGGTCGATGTGCCTATTTCAGGATTTTTGGCGTTTCACATTTCAGCACTTTGGGACTCCTGTGATGAAGAGTCTCGACTCTTAACTCCTCTGACTCCCGGTATTTGAAACTCCAGTTGATGTGCCTGTTTTGGGATTTTCAGCGTTTCACATTTCGTAACTTTGAGACTCCTGTGATGAAGAGTCTAGACTCTTCACTCCTCCAACTCCCAGTATCCGAAACCTTTGTTGATGTGCCTATTTTGGAATTTTGTAAGCTCTCTTCTCCTATCACTTTAAAGGATGCACAGGTTCTCTTGGATCCAGCGATGGTCGGACCCTGCGCTCAGATATAACGCCTGAGATCTGTCCTCCATCTTTGCGTCCCTCTTGTCTGGATTCAGATATGACATTCATCGAGAATTCTAAATAGGATCCAACGATCACTATTTCTCTTCATTGTCATGCTTATGATCTTTCCATGCCATCATCGCTGCTGATCTTCCTTGCCTTTTCCATGCCATTATCCCTGCGATGTTGGTCATGATATTTTCCATCAATGAAAAACATGCATAATCTGCACTATCTCTTCTGATCTTATCGAGCTTGCTCTGTTGCGTCTTCCCAAAATAATTTTGGTGCCCGCCTGGCACATTCTTCCTGTACTTAATCCATCATTGTTGTTGTACTTTCCATCAATGATAAGAATACGATGCCTGTAAAACATCCCAACAATCTCCCCCTTTGGCATTGATGGCAACAAAGGCACCCAGACTCTTTTCTCCCCCTTTCACATCAATGTCAAAGAAAACATGCTCCCCGTGAGTTGTTGTAGTATTTTTATGAGGTATCATATATTAAAACAACACAAACTCCCCCTGACAAGATGGACTCTCTTATTTGAGGCCTGCAGAATATTTGTATATAAACCAGAGTCTTCTCATTCTAATTCTTGGACCTGTTCATCTTCATCTTCCACTGTATCCTCTGTAGAATACTCAATATCGCTCACCTCTCTTACTGGGACTCCTTCATCAACCTTTTCTTGTCATAACCAGATGACTCCCCCTGTCACTGTTCTCTCTACTTCTGACTATTTTCCCCCTTTGTTCCTAAAAGGCTAGCTTTCATTGACAAGGTATTTCCTCTTCTTATCTCTATAGGATGTCATGTATATCATTTTGTAAAACAAAATGTTGTTGTTGAAGATGTTGTTGTCCTACTGAAACACTGCATAATTGTAGCTTGTACTTTTAAAATAACCCTTGGATCTCCCCATTGATTCTTATCGATCTCTATTACTGCAATTTCATTTTTCTTCCATGATGCATACAATCCAAGGCTTTTATGACCATATTCAATCACAAGAAAAAACTGCTATAACCACTCTCATACCTGCTTTTCTTTTACATAGATGAAGGACCTGTATCAGGTTTCATAGGAGTATTGATTTCCTCCTTGTTCTATCCAATACCAGATTTGTCATTTGGTGATCTTTGACTATCCAAGAGCTTATCTAGGGTCATGGTGCTATTTAAGAACTTGCTTTGGGTGTTTGACTTCTCAACCTTCAAAACTTCATCTTCCATATTATGACATGATTCTTCTTCTGATTCTTCCATGGGATAGATGCTAACTGAACATTCTTTTATTGTATCTGTGTCTTGTTCTTTACTTGCAGGGGAGGATTCAATATCAACATCATTAATTGACCTTATGCCTTTATTCACCACTTGTCTTGAGTTTACATTTACCTTACACTCTTTGGACGTGAACACCTCTTCACTGCCTCTATCAAACTTTTGACTTGTATTTAGCAAATTCTATTTCAGACCATCCACAAGCAGAACGTACTGGGCATGTCCTTTGAATTTACTCAAACTCACCATCCCTCTATCCTTGATTTTACCTGGTTCATCATTTTCAAGGATCACATCTCCTTTTTTGATTTTTCTTATAAGTAGAAGCTTATCCTTATCTCAAGTCATGTGCTTGGAACATCCACTGTCTATATTCCCAGAGGCCTTTTGTTTTTCAGTTGAAAGTGCTAGACCACCTTTTTCACTATCTTTCCTTTTCCATGTGTTGGCCTTTCTATCTAAGAACTTTATCCTTGGATTTTCTTTGTAATTCTTCAGATGGAAGTTTGCAGCTTTGTGACCAAAGTTGTGACAATTATAGCATTCAATCTCATTGTTCAATAGGTAAAAGTTATTGTTGCGGCGTTGTCTACTCATTGACTGTTTATTATTTCTTGACCTCCTCAGTTGCATGTCTCTAGAATTAATTTGGCAATTTACAATCTGTGATGATTTGTTACTTGGCTGTATCATTCTTTGTTGTGGTAGATAATTATACCTTGAATGTCTTGCTTGCTCATATCTAAATTTTAAAGAACAGTTTACAACTTTGTGACCAAAGTTAGGACAGAAAAAACAATATCGATAGAAAAATCCTTGGTACCTGGGAGATGGTTGTCTTCTTTGAGAAGGTCGATTTCCTCCATGTTGATGATTTCCTTGAGCAGGCAATGCATTATTTCTTTGTTCTACAGATTCAGTCCTGGAACCTTTTTCTTTACTCCTCCTGAGCAGCTGATTGTCTTCTTTTGTTTCTATAGGTTTGTTGTTTTCATTGGTTGTAGATTTGACAAACTTGATGGTTTCTTTGTTTCTTGGCTGACCACTACTTGATCCCTCTTCATAACCCAAACCAGTTTTCAGCTTTGTATTCTTTTGTTGATTCAGAATGGTGGCTAATCCTTCTGAGGCTTTGATACTTGACAGATTCTGATGATACAAGGCTTGAAACTTCTCCAACTCTTTCCTTGTTTTCACTACTTTTTCTTCAAGGGCTTCAGATCTTGCCTTCTTTTTTGATAACTATTTTTTCAGAATGTCCTCTATTTTCTTTGCCTCTTCTAATTCCACTTTTAGTAGGGAAAATTATTCATCAGGCTGTTTATTGTCTTTCTCGAACTATATCAACAATTGTTTTTGCTTTATGTTCTTAATTCTGAGTATGTCAATCTCTTCCAGTGCACTAATATGTTCTCCTTCCATATCAACCACAACTTCTTCTTCATTAGCCTCACTTCCTGTGATTTTATTATCATAATCATCTTGGGCCATAATCATGAAGTCATTTTCCTTATCTTCACAGGAAGAGTCACAATCGATGTCTTCTGAGGAGTCATCATTGTTTACACATAAACTTTTCTTTCTATCAAATCTTTTGGATTTGCACTTCTCTTCACCTTCAGAGTTCTGATCATGTTTATCTTCACCTTCTCTTCACCACAGTTGAAACAATTGAAGGGAATCTTACCTTGTTACTTGCCTGATCCTTTCTTTAGTCTTCTCACAAATTTTTCTTTAATTTCATTAGGCTCATAATCTTCATTCTTATCTGCTTTAAATGATGCTTCTCTAGAGGTGGGTTTATCTGTAACTCTCCTCATTTCATATGTAGTCAACGTTCCTAGATGTTGGTCAAAATCTAAAGACTTTATATCATTAAGTTCTTATATAGTTGAGACCTTTGGGTTGAACCTATCTGGCAGAGATCTCAAAATTTTCTGAACTCAAAAGGGTTCCTCAATTTTTTCACCAAGTGCTTTCATTGCATTTACTAGTTCTTGAACTCTCAGAAAATACTTTCCAATGGTTTCATCTTCTTTCACCTGTAGCTTTTCAAACTGTACTCTCTAGGTTTGAAGCTTGGCATATTTTACCTTCTCATTACCTTCATAACTACTAATGAGTTTGTCCCACATTTCTTTGGTAGTTTGAAGATGCTTCACCTTTACAAACTCGGCTTCTGCAAGTCCATTCAAGATAACATTCATTCCCTTAGCATTAAAGATAAATTCTAACTTATCATCCTTGGAAGCTAACACACCAGGCTTTATGTATCTAGTCTCTACTACATCCCAAACATCAACACCTAAGGCCATTAGGTATGTTCTCATTCTAACCTTCCAGAAGGCAAAGTTTGTTCCATTGAACATAGGGGCCTTATTGGTTGAATTTCCTTCATGGCTTGACATGTTTAAGCTCTAGGAACTACCCTTAGATAAAATGGGTTAGCTCTAATACCAATTGTTGGAAAACTGAGAGGGGGGGGGTGAATCAGTTGTTAGCATGCTTAAACAATTATTCTTATTTTAAACTCTTTGTAGAACACTTAATGTCAATCACAATAATGCAGGGAAGTAAGCAATAGAATATTCAACATCATTCACACATATGAAATATACAGAGATATATATTTCCTGAGGAAACCCATAAAGGGAAAAAACCTCTTCTTCTTTATATGTTAAGTAATCTTTACATTATGTACATTATCATACTTATGAGCACCAACTTCCATTCACAAAGGCACCAACCTATATAACAGAGAATAACTATTCTCCCTTGTACCACCCTGCCACCCTAGTTTTTCTGGCTGCAACCAGATGGAAGCTACAACTCCCTGTGTTCAAGCACCCTATTGAACCTCTGAGGACAACAATCCTCCCTAGCACCACCCTACCTCCTTGATTATAAAGTTTGATATATATAAGTTTATTACAGTGATACAATATTTATCAATGGATTACCGGTCTTATCACTATTCTTCTACACTGCTCTGCTCTACCTGCATCAGTGTCTTCATACACACTCCCCTTACGCTTTATGTTCTTCTACCTTTTATGCTCTGTGTTCCATGTCCCTTGAATGCACCATTCCTCTTCTGTTCATATCGATTGCTACACTTTGCCTCCTTCTACGTGCATAAATCCCTCTCAATAGCCCCCCATCTCTTCTCTGTTCTACGTATTTATACTATTTGTGCACCTTCTTCATCCTCCATGCACAGTGCCTCTGTATACTCTTCAACATGCCATAGTTCTATTGATCAGGTTGTTCACTGCCACTTCAATGTTTTCTCTGCTTCGCTCACTCAAGCCTCAACACACTTTCTCTGTTCTGCATCTTCTACTCATGTCGAGTCCTCTACCTCATCATCATGGAAATTCCTCAGCTTTTCTGGTGGTTATTCCCATGCCTTCATCATCACTGGGTGTTATGCTGATATTTCTTAGCCTCTCTAGCAATCAAGACTCTTTATCTTCTCTGTCACAGTCGAGCTCATCCTCTCTATTGCAGTTACTGGCTTCAACACTCTTCCATCTGTCAATTGCCTCTATAAAAAGTCTTCATTCCACTGGCAGATTCCTTGAGACTCTTCAGCTTCTCTGGCGATCACACTGAATTCTCTTCGAGTCCTCTAGCATAAACAATCAATTGTTTCTAGAAGTTACACTATGAACCTCCAAAACCACACCAGAAACTGAATCACCACTGATTGATTGAATGTGAAGAGCAAGAGTATCCCTTTGATCATATTCACGAATAACCTTCATAGTTGGATCATAAATGATGGATCTCGCGCTTAATTCCCATTTCCCAATTCAACATTTCGACATTTCATCATTCCCGTGGTGAGGCATCTCATCTCTCCAAGTCTGGATATACGAAATGAAGATTAGATTCATGCTACCTCCTCCCTTGAGCCTTCATCGATGTGACCATAGGTTATGACCAGGGGCCAATTCTGAAAATGCATTTCGCATTTCCCGTTTCGGGGATTCTGTGATGAGTCTTCTCGACTCTCCATGTCCCAACCATGGATCTTGTCTCTTGGAGCTCTTCTCTACAACTCTTCGATGATGTGACCACCGGTGGTGACCAAGCACTTATCCATACAGCGCTTTCGCAATTTCACATTTCGGCACTTCGGGACTCCTGTGATGAAGAGTCTCGACTCTTGACTCCTCCAACTCCCGGTATCTGAAACTCTGGTCGATGTGGCTGTTTCGGAATTTTTGTCACTTTGGGACTCCTATGATGAATAGTCTCGACTCTTGACTCCTCCAACTCCCGGTATCCAAAACTCAGGTTAATGTGCCTGTTTCGGGATTTTTGGCCTTTCACATTTCAGCACTTCGGGACTCCTCTGATGAAGAGTCTCGATTCTTGACTCCTCCAACTCCCGATATCCGAAACTCCGATTGATGTGCCTATTTTGGGATTTTCGATGTTTCTCATTTCGACACTTCGGGACTCCTGTGATGAAGAGTCTCAACTCTTGACTCCTCTAACTCCCAGTATCCGAAACTCCGTTTGATGTGCCTGTTTTAGGATTTTCGACGTTTCACATTTCATAACTTCAGGACTCCTGTGATGAAGAGTCTAGACTCTTGAATCCTCCAATTCTCGGTATCCGAAACCTTAGTTGATGTGCTTTTTTCAGGATTTTGTAAGCCCGCTTCTCCTAGAACTTCAAAGAACGTGTAGGTTCTTCTGGATCCAACAATGGTCAGACCCTTCGCTTGGATCTAACGCCTGAGATCTGTCCTCCATCTTTGCGTCCCTCCTATCTGGATTCAGATCTATGGTCATCGAGAATTCTGAATGGGATCCAACGATCACTATTGCTCTTCATTGTTACGCTTTTGATCTTTCCATGCCATCATCACTGTTGATCTTTCTTGCCTTTGCCATGCCATTATCACTGCATCGTTGGTCGTGATCTTTGCCATCAATGACAAACACACATGCTCTGCACTATCTCTTCTGATCTTATCGAGATTGCTCTGCTGCGTCTTCCCAAAATACTTCTAGTGCCCGCCTGACACATTCTTCCTGTACTTAAGCCATCGTCATTGTTGTACTTGCCATCAATGACAAGAATATGATGCCTGTAAAACATGCAAACAATCTCCCCCTTTGGAATTGATGGAAACAAACGTACCCAAACTCTTTTCTCCCCCTTTGACATCAATGTCAATGAAAACACGCCCCCCCTAAGATTTTGCAGTATTTTTATGAGGTATCAAATATTAAAACAACAAAAACTCCCCCTGACAAGATGGACTCTCTTATTTGAGGCCTGCAGAATATTTGTGTCTAAACCAAAGTCTTCTCATTCTGATTCTTGGACCTGTTCATATTCAAATTCCACTGTATCCTCTATAGAATACTCAATATCGCTCACCTCTCTTACTGGGACTCCTTCATCAACCTTTTCTTGTCATAACTGGATGATGCTAGAAAAACAAGACCGCGGAGCAATAAAATAAAAAAAATGCAAAAACAAAACACAGAAGACACACAATACAAGAGAGACATAGATTTATGTGGTTCACCCAGTGTGGGCTACGTCCACCAGAGAAATTTCCAAGTCCTTCCTTTATTATTATCCAACAAATGAAGGGATACAACCTACAACAAAACCCCTTGTAACTTCCTCTTCTTTCTCTCACAGTTTCCTCTCTCAGAATACAATATTCACCATCATCCATAGTCGTAATACATTTCCCTCATAAAAGAGGGTTGCCTTCTAGGGAAAAAAAACCTAACATAATCTCTACCGTTAGATCTGCGACCTTATAATGAACGGTCCATATTTACAATGAAATTACAATATACTTTTACAAGGAAATTTTTGCTTCGGGGGCTTCACCCCCGAACCCCCATCGGGGAATGCTTCCCTTGAACCCCCGCTAGGGGCCCGCTTGCCCCCAGACCCCCCAACCGGGGGGATAGGCCCCCCAGACCCCACAGAGGGGGTAAACCCCCTCTGCACTCCCCCGTGTGGAAGAGTGTACATACTTTTGGGGTGTAAATACTTCATGGGGTATAAACACGATTGAAATCAAGGACCTCTGAATCAGGAAGATAATCAGGCTCCACAACCAACAGATGACTCCCCCTGTCACTATTCTCTCTGCTTCTAACTAGTTAAACCGGTGGATATCGAACATGAAAAACATGACCCTTATCAACTAGTAAATAGACATTTCATGCACTGCAATATGAAAGCTTATGAACACGAAGAGTCTGTTTATGATGATATATTCAAAGAGGTTAAAACCTATGAGGAGGTATTGAACAGGGTATAGGCCTTATCACCCGATTTACAGACTGGTTTCATGTCCTTCCAAAGGCATAGGCGAAGTTGTTTGCCAAACATTTTGCAGGGTGAATCCATGACCCCCCCTACAGAGCAGGAGGGGCCTCCCCCAGGTTTTGAAACAGAGTCACAGGATACAAAAACTGCAAAGGGAAATATGAAGGAGATTGAAATGTCTTCACAAGAAACAAAAGTTCCTCAGACAGAAAAATCAGAGGCAGGGAAAGGAAAGGAGTTGGAAACATCCCTAGAAATCCCTAGGAATTTTCGTAAAAAAGTAGGAGGAACAACATCGAGGGAACTTGGAAGTCCCATTACTTATTTGACTCCATTGCAGTCTACCTATGGAAACCCCCAAGAGGGATATCTATACGTTAGTGATCTTGAGCCTATTCCTAGGGACGAGATTCCTTTCTTCTGATTACTTTTTCAGTAAAAAGAGGAAGTCTATCCTCAAACAGGAAATGCATCCAAGAGGAGGCATGATGATAAAAAAACACAAGATCAACATAGATGGACAAAAAATTGAAGAGGGGGAATTTGCTACAGAAATAACAGGCACAATGGGAGCCTTTGCATCAACAAATTTACACTCTGTGAGTAATTTGAGAACTATGTTACAACAGAAAGATCAGATGATAGCTCAACTACATAATCAATTAAAGGAGACTGAAAGAAGTATCAGTCGGGAGATAAACAAGGGTTTAGAACGAGACAAATTCAATGACATTCAAGAGATTCAAAAACTGAAAGCAAGCTTAAATGAAGAAAACCTGAAAATACAGGCCAGTCAAGCACATGTCCTACAACAAGAAGAAATGAATAGACTATTACAAAATAAGATTAATTCCATTCAGAATCAAGTGGTAGAGCTTGAAATTTTCCAAGCCCAGGTGTTGGAAATACATACAAAGATAGAAAAAGAGCACCATGGAGTGTTTTTTAAGTTAGAATTTATTCATAATTACTTTAAGGAAACAAGTAAATCCTTGGAGAGTATTCTCCTGAAAGAGAGAGAAGTGAAAGAAGCCAGAACAACTTTTCAAAAAGCAGTGGCTCTTTCAACAAAAGAGGATTTCAGAGAGACTCAGAAGCTATCTATTTCAGAGCATATTAAAAGTGTTATAATACTCAAGGTATGGGAGGCAAACCTCGCAGAAAACAAGAAAATAACTAGAGAGGTTAATGACCACTGTCAAGGAATTTTCGACCTTTTAGAGAAAGCTTCATTGAACATTGGAAGAAGCAACTGTCCAGGGTTGTTAGGAGAAATTAACATTGTTAAGCATCGGTTAAGATTCAAGGAAGATCTGGAAGAAATTCAGGTAGAGATCCCACAGATAAAGGTAATCAATGTCACTCAAATCGACAAATGGATAGTGATGCCGAACTTAAAGTTACAAAATATTAAGTTCATAGGAAAGATAATCGAAGACCGTCTGCTTGAAATACAGAGAAAGTTCTTCCTATTTAAGGAAAAAAATATTTCAGAAGCTCCCAGAGTTTTGGTGCAGTTCCTGGGAAAATGTATTCACTGTCTTAAAACAGAAGAAGGAAGTTCATCAACGCAGACATAAAATACTTTTATGTATATTTTCATCATTGAAATAATAAATATGTTAAAATAGAAATGTAAATGATTTGACATTGCTCATTCATGTAACCGTTAGTCTTCGAAAGTTAGTTAATCACCAATGGGAGAAATGTTTGGTGATCATGTATAAATATAATTTCAAAAGACTGAGAAAATTCTTTTGTTTTTTGGAAGCCGATTGTATTAGAAGTTTTCCAATTTACAATGATATAGATAATGCAGAAGAGATTCTGAATTCTGTCACCTTGAAGCTAAGTTTTCCTTCACTATATTTTCAATATCTTTCGACATCTTTCATTCTATGTTTTTCTAATGAATGATCGGCTATAGTTTAATTCAAAATTCTACTGTAGTTTGAATTTATTTGATTATCTAATCATTTACAGTTTTTCCTCTATGATTGCTATCAGCAGTCTCAAGACCTATAGGTTAGTTGGATGATTATATTTTATACTTCATTAGAAATCTTTTTTTTCTCCCCTTCATCTGTTATGATATGATATTCTTTCACGATTAAAGCCTCATATTCTTCAACAACGCTATTTTTTTATTATTTTAATATTCTTAAATTACTTCAAGTACAAGAAACGAACTTTACTGCTATTATGTTATTATTTTGAGTTCCAAAATTCCTTTCCTATTTCATCCCACAAAACTGAAGCAACAAATTTTAAAACTTATTTATAATTCAATAAAATTTTACTCCTCGTGACTGTCCCAAGTAATAGATAGCCTAACATAGAACACGGCCTACCAGATCAAATTAGCATTGCTTTGAACTTATTTAGTACTATCCTGCAAACAACAACTACCCGATTCAAATTAGAACGTTCATGGGAAGTTATTGAGAGATAAATCAACATCTAAGAACAATGGGAAGCTAGACAGAGACAGTTGAGAAACCAACTCTGATTTACCCTTCACAATTGATTCTTACTCCTTAATTCTCTTTATTTTTCAGATGCCTTGATGGTATACTTTAGAGCCTTAAAGTATAAACTCAGGAACAACATCTTTTTGGCGCCATTTCCGGGGAACGAAGAAGCGAAACTTTTCCCTAGGAAGAATGACATTGCCACTGTCTTTCTTTGATAGTGAACAAAGATAGAAAAACCTTCTAAGGCTACCTTCATCTTTCACTTGGTGACTCCATGATAAGTAAACTGGCTTTTAGCTGAAAGAACACTAGAAAGAACCTAGACGATAAGCATACCTCGCCAGTCTCTGATTCGGAAAATATTTTAAAATCACAAAGATCACTTAGAGAAATCATTTCACCCATACATACTATTTGTCAGCCTGATTTTATGCAGTCAAATGTTAAGGAAACACTTGAGAGATCCGTCTCACTTCCCCTTTCAAACGATACGTTCTCTTTTCCTGAAATATATACCCCCAACTTATGTGAGCCTTCTCCTTACACACTCTGAGTTTCAGCCTCAAATCCATTAATGGCTGCACACGGAGGTGCAGGAGCTGGGGGCAGTGCCCCAGGAGGACCAACAGGTAGCCATGCACTACTTCCTGGAATATTCTCTAAGGTAGCAGCCAGATATGCCCCCCTTTTCCTCCCAGTTCCCCTACACGACCTTCCTGAAAATTATATGAAAATCCTTCCCAAATTTATAGGGGAAGGAGATTTAACCGCTCAAGAACACATAAATTTCTTTGACCAATTTGTTGAAATCCTTGGAATCGAACATGAACATGTCTATTCTAGACTCCTCATTCAGACCTTCGAAGGACAGGTGAGGACATGGTTCCAAGCCTTAGCAGCAGGATCTCTAAGATATTATGAAGAACTTGAAAATGCTTTTATTAGATAATGGGGGGAAAGGAGAGACCACCTCTATTACCTAACTGAATTTGGAGCCCTTAGAAATAAAAACTCATAATCAGTTCTTGAGTTCATGCAAAGGTTTAACAAGTTGTATAATAAAATCTTGGTCAAGGTCAAACCTTCTCAACCCGTAGCAAAGGTGACTTTTGCTGGAGCCTTTGATCCCGATTTCGCTCTATTATTGAGAGAAAGGAGATCAACAGATCTCATGAAAATGCAAGATGACGCCTTAGAAATCGAATCGAACATGACGACATCAAGGAAATTAAAATAAAAAATAGAAACTGGGAACAAAGAAAGTAGGAAATTCAAAGAACAAGGTGGATCCTCAGGATCAGGTAAATCCTTGGTAGATAAAATAGATGAGATGGCTAAGGTAATTAGAGAACTGTCTAATAAGATCTAAAAAATGGAACTAGATAAATAAAAAAGGGATAATTTTCCTAGGAAGGATTTTAGAAGGAATCCTGATCCTTAGGCCCCGCAGAAAACAATTAAGAATGAGGATAAAAAAATCCCAACCCCTTTCAAAAGAGAAAACTTCATTGGAGAGGAAGACCTAGAATATTTTGAAGAGTTATATGAGGATATAAATAATCTTGGCGACGATAGTAAATCACCTTATTTATCAAGACAAAATTACAAAGAATCGTTAAATAAAGAAATTAGATTGGAAGACGATGCCAACAACGATACTTCTAAATATTTTACCTATCAGGGTATCGCGGATGATATTATAGCCGAAGTACAAGAGAAATACAATTTAAGACCTAGGAACAAGAGTCTTCCAACCACCCCAACAAAAAAGATCTTGCCTGGGGGCGAAAATGATGAAGCAAATCCAAAGGTTTATGAGAAACAAACTGCAAAAACCCAAACCGCTGACACACAACCTATCAAGTCAAAGTCTATAGGAACACCTGCCATGAAAACACAGGTCCCTGTGAGTGAAACCAAATATGCACCACAAAGAAAAGCTGAAAAGAAAGGAATGGAAGCCTCAAACATAGAGAGTGAAAAGGCTCCGAGAAATTTTAGCCTGGAAAATGAAATAAACAAAATCAAAATCCCTATCCCACTTGTTCAATTGGCTAAAAATTCGATATACAGAAAACAAATTTCCAAGATGATTAGCTTTTCTGAAGACAAAAGCCAAGCCAATGTCATCAACTTAGAATATGACAAGCCGAACATAGTTTTTGGTCCACATTTCGAGGGTGCGAGAGACACTGTTGACCCCTTCTATATCACGTTAACCTTGTTCGACCACCTACTCCATAACTGCATGCTAGATTCTGGAGCATCCCTCAATGTGATGCCTGAATCCATGATGGATAAATTAGGTCTCGAAATAACTAGGCCTTATGGGGATTTATATTCATTTGATTCAAGAAAAGCCAAATGCATAGGCATGATTAAAGACTTGGTGGTAAATTTGGCACAAATACCCGCAAAAAGCATTCTTATGGACGTAGTAGTCGCTGATATCCCTTCGAAATTATGTATGTTTTTATCTAGGTCATGAGGTGCCAAGCTTGGAGGATCTCTCCAGCTTGACATGACATATGCTAGGATTCCAATTTTTGGAGGACAATACACATGTCTATACAGAGAAACTAGGTTGGCATTCACGGTAGGTGATCCACATAACCCAAATAACCACCCTGTATATATAGCTGATCAAGATTTAGGTAACTGTATATTATCTATTGATGATGATATTGAGGTAGGTTTAGACGAAATTTGTACAAAATAAAAAACATAAAAAGAAAAAAGAAAAAATGTATATAGCACTGGTGTATGGAAGATTTTTTTTTACGGTGCTTCATCCTATTTAGGAGCTGGAGCAAGGGCACTCCTTGTGGCCCCTGATGATCAATTTGTAATCCCATTTTCCTATAGGCTACAGTGGAATGTGGACTGCACAAATAATGTATGCGAGTATGAAGCCTTAGTATTAGGGTTAGAAGCTGCTAGGAGAATGAAAATAAAAAACCTCGAAGTCTTTGGTGATGTCGAGTTAATCATAAAACAGGTAAACTGACAATACCAGTCCAAACATCCTAGGTTGAGGTCATACAGGAATTGCATATGGGATCTGATCGAAAATTTCTTCTCCTCTGTGAAGGTTCATTTCGTTCCAAGGACTGAAAACTAATAGGCTGATGTGTTAGCCAAAGCAACCTCAACATTCGCACCTCCTACCCCTTTTAAACTGAAATATCACATACAAATGAGGCACCAACCTTCTATACCGAATAACATACAACATTGGCAAGTCTTTGAGGATGATGAACAACTTCGCAAATTTTTAGAATCAATAGATGAGTTTTTCGAAATGCATACTGATCAAGAAAACCAAAATGATCCTATTTGGATCATGTAGGAAGGGGAAGATCCTCAAGAGTTCCATGATAAAATCGTGAATCACTGAATGCTCGTTCTTAAAAATAACCAAATCCCTAAGGGCCTGATTCCCTTGGAAATATTATTCAATCAAGATGATATCCCTTCAAGATCCACTCTACAGCCTCAACCTGAAGAGGTTGAGGACTGTGACATAGGTACTAAAGGAAACCCTCGGATGGTGAAACTATCGAAATATCTATCCACAGAAACCAAAAGTAAATACACAGAGTTTCTTAGAAAGCACAAAGACATTTTCTCTTGGTCATATGAAGAGCTGAGAACCTATGATACCTCTGTGATCAAACATAAGATACTCCTGAAGCCTGGTGTCAAACCCTTTAGACAAAAAATCAGACAAATCAATCCTATCTTATTGCCTGTGATCGAAAGGGAAGTCAAAAAGCTCCTAGATGAAAAAATAATTGTACCACTGAGATACTCCTATTGGGTAGCAAACCTGGTCTCAGTTAGAAAGAAAAACGGGGAAATTAGACTATGTGTCAATTTCAGAAATCTAAATAAGTCATCTCTCAAAGATAATTACCCCCTACCCAAAATGGATCACGTTTTAGAAAAAGTAGTTGGGGCAAATAGGATGTCGATGATCGATGGGTTTTCCGGGTACAATCAAATTGTTGTTAGCGAACACAATAAAGAAAAAATAGCCTTCACCACCCCTTGGGGTACATTTATGTATGAAAAGATGCCTTTTGGTTTAATGAATGCAGGTGCTACTTTTCAACATGCTATGGATATCGCTTTCATTGGAAAAAGGGACAAATTTGTGGTTATATATCTTGATGATCTAACCGTTTTTTCTAAATTTGATGAAGATCATCTGATACATCTCAAGCAGATGTTTGATAAATTCCGCAGGTTTGGTTTGTCTTTAAACCCCAAAAAGTCTCACTTTGCTATGCAGGAAGGTAAACTCTTGGGCCACATTGTGTCTCGAGACGGAATTAAAATTGACCCTAAAAGAGTTGAAGCTATAGACACAATAAATATCCCTAGGAATGTAAAAGAGATTAAGTCATTCTTAGGAAAAATAATTTTTTTAAGGAGATTTATTCCAAACTTTGCTGAAATCGTGAAATTGATCATAGATATGCTAAATAAAAACAGAGAAGTGAAATGGACAGCAAAAGATAAATCATCATTTTCACGCATCAAGAAGGTTATTAGCGAGGCACCCGTACTAGCAAGCCCTGATGATCTAAAGGATTTTCTTGTTTTCTCATTCACATCCAAACACACACTTGCCACGGTACTCCTCCAGAAGAATGAAGAAGGTTTCGAGCAATCGATAGCCTTTTTTAGAAAAAGTCTTAGAGACACCGAACTTAGATATAATATAATGAAAAAACAAGCATATGCTATGGTGAAGACGTTAAAGGATTTTAGAACCTATGTGTTGCATTCCAAGGTAATTGCCTACATACCCACCAGCTCCGTAAAAGACATTTTGGTTCATTCCGACAGTGATGGAAAAAGAGGACGGTGGCTTGCCAAAATTCAAGAATTCGACTTGGAGATAAAACCAACAAAACTAGTAAAGGGGAAAGGTTTAGCTAAACTCTTAGCTGAATCAAATTTCAGATCTCTTAGAATAAATGGCTTACAGGGAGGTGAAGAGTGTGTGGACATGAATGAACTTGATGAACAAATAACTGAAATCATAATCGAAGAGAAGTTTGCTTCATCAAATTGGTACAAAGACATAGTGTCCTACTTGTTGACCTTGAAGTGCCCGAGTGACTTACCCCCATCTAAATCCGGAACGTTGAAGCTGCATGCGGTCAAGTACTGTATATCTGAAAGACAATTATATTGGAAGGACCCACTTGGCTTTCTGTTGGTTTGTTTGTTTGAATTAGAAACAAAGAAGTCATAAGCCAATTTCACGAAGGAGTGTGTGGAGGACATCACGCCTAGAGGGTAACGGCTTATAAGATCCTGAGGGCAGGATATTATTGGCCCAAACTTTTCTCAGACGTCAAGGCCAAGGTCCGAGCTTGCAACCCTTGCCAATTGTTCATAGGCAAGCATAAACTTCCAGCAATTCCATTGGTTCCGGTCAAAACGAAAGCTCCTTTTCAGCAATGGGGATTAGATTTCATAGGAAAAATTAATCCTCGTTCTAGCGCTCAACATAGATGGATCTTGAATGCTACAGATTACTTCACCAAATGGGTGGAAGATATTCCAACTAGAAGGGATATAGACTCGGTGGTAATAGATTTATTAGAAGAGAACATTTTGTTTAGATTTGGCTGCCCCCGAAAGATAGTCACAGATAATGCCCATGCCTTTAAATCTATGGCTATGGTCAGTTTTTTCCACAAGTACAATATCGTGCTTGGTCACTCCACGACATATTACCCCCAGGGAAATGGGCTGGCTGAGTCTTCAAACAAAAGCCTAATTAATATAATTAAGAAAGTGTTGAGCGAAAACAAGAAATCTTGGCATGTGCATTTGAAATACGCTTTGTGGGAAAATCGGATAGGTATGAAAAAGTCTATCGGCACTTCTCCTTTCCAAATGGTGTATGGGACTGACGTAGTATTACCTATAAATCTAGCACTTCCCATAATGAAACTTTGGTAAGATGAGAAAGAAGAACCAAATCATGTCACAAGAAGAATAAATCAGTTGATTGAAGTCCAACAACACAGGGCTGAAGTGGACAAAAGGTTGCAAAAATACCAAGATGACATGAAAGCGCTATTCGATCGTAAGGCCAAAGACAAAGATTTTCTCCCCAGAGATTTGGTTTTAAAATGGGATGCTAGGAAGGAAGACTCAACAAAACATGGTAAATTTGATCACATTTGGTACAGACCATTCAAGGTTACAACTCCTGAAGGAAAAAACTCGTTTCTGTTAGAGAATTTGGATGGAAAAATCCTTAACGCCCCTGTCAACGGGCGTTATTTAAAACACTATATGAGATAGTTGGTTTTCAAAATTCCCACTGTATATACCGGCTTGTGTTTTCTTTTTTATTTCATAATTTTCTTTGGTAAGTCTACTTTCATAAAAATAAAAATAAAAAAAATAATATCTATCTATCTATCTATCTATCTATCTATCTATCTATATCTATCTATCTATCTATCTATCTATCTATCTATCTATCTATCTATCTATATATATATATATAATAAGTCAATGTTTTTTCTAGAAGTAGGAATACGAAATTTTCAATGCATTTCAATTCTTTTAAATCCCTGATACTTTTCGTATTGTTCCCTTATAGGATCCCAGTTTGCAGCCCAAACAAGCTAAAGGAGAAAACAGACGGCCATATATCGGAAGATAAATTTGCCGAAAACAGGTGATAGCAATTTTTTTCCGTTATTTAAAAAGAGAACGAAAATGGTAAGGCAATGGTGCAATTTCCAGAGTAATCTATTTTTCAAATGAAAGTCTCTAAAGTGCGGTGATGGTCTTATAATATCTAATATGTAACTAAAAGAACAAGTTCTTACTTTGGGTCTTAAGAGTTTCACCTAGATCAAGATAAGAGGTAATCAAAATGAGCAGAGAGAGTAAAGCGTCTCTGAGAAAGGGTTCCAAGAGGTGGGTTTAATCCACAACCCATGTTTTTAGATTTCCAGGTCTTTCTCCATTGCCCCTTTCTATCCTCGGTTTTGTCTTCTTAAAAAACCAAGCATCTTTCCAGGTTTCCCACAGAGGGAGATGAGATTATGTCTTAGCTTTGGAAGCTGCAAAACAGATCTTAAAAGGTAAGCCATTCCTCATAACTCCTCACTCTCTGACTAAACAAAGTTATGCTTAAGCTGATCCTAACTTTCCTAGGTTTCTTAACAGTTTTCTAAGGATTGAGGCTTGCTTGAAGGAAGGCCCCTGGAAGTAATATTTCCCATTTTCCCCTGTAGACTAAGGTGTTGTGAAAGTTAAGAGAAGGCTGGTCCAGGGTAATCAAAGCAAGTTGACATACCTCTACTGCAAATTTTACACAGATATCATCCCTGATACAACTAATTGCCCCCACTTCGTGTTCAAAAAGTAAAATATAAGAAAGATGGTGAAAGGAAATTCATATTTGATTGTCCCCATATAGTCCAAGAAAACGATGAAAGGAAATTCATTTAAATGATTTCCCTCGTCTCAACATTTAAATGCGTGATATTATTCGAAGTGGTGAAAGGAAATTCAGTAAAAAAGGACAGATAACTTCACCGGGATACTGAACAGGCTCGCTGGCAGTGAAGAAATATTTGAGGTATCTGTAAGGCTATCATACATAAATTTCACTCTACTATGGTTACCAGCCTTTTCGAAACCGGATCTGCATACCAAGTCCAGACATGGGTCCCCAATTAAAAACATGAAATTTACTTTGTTTGATGCAAGCCAAAAGCTGCAAGATCTATTGAATTTACTAGGATTGTTTTGATCATCTAAAAGCAGACATAAATTCAATAATGAGAAGGAGAAGATCATGAATGGGACTGCAGTTGAATTTACAACGTTGGGAGTTTTGAAAAGATTTTTGGAAGTAAAGATGAAATCTCTTTTTCCTCTACAGGTTCTGTAGAAAGAAGCCTTTGACTCCATTTACCTAATAAAGGCACTAAGTCTACTCGTTCTCCTCATCCCACAAGGAGATGAGGTCCCCAATTGGAGCCTATGTTGAAACATTATTTAATTTCTTTTTTATCTTCAGGACTAAAACCTTCCTTTTTCGGGTTTCATCTTTTCATAAAGCATAGCCCTCACTATCATTTCCAAAAGGCCGGTACCGAAATCACGACAAGATTTTTTCTTTAAATAATAAAAGGCAAAAAACCAAAAATGTTATAAAAGTCCCGACGCACTTTCTGTAAAGTTATTTTTTAAATCACGAAAAGCTTAAAACCTAAAGGATTTAATACTAACCTTTAAAAGTTTTTCGGGATTCAGGGTTTACTGATAACATATTTTTTAATACATATCCAATCGCAAAATCTCGATCCCCGATTTCCCAAAAAATGGAAGTTACTAATTATTAAGGATTATGTTAATCATATCACAGTTTCGGGATACGGGGTTCAACAATAACATACCTCTGGTCAACATGATCCCTGAAATCCCGAAATGTGAAGTCCCAACTCATAATCTGTGTTTATACTAAATTAACCCTATTTTGGAAGTTAGTCTTTAATCATGATTAATTAATTCACTAATACGAAAATTTAAGACTTAATTTAATCTCATCATGATTTTGCAATTTCGGGAATCGGGTTTTATCGATGACATACATCATGTATCCATGATCCCCGAAACCCCAAAACATGAAGTCTTGAACCATAATCATCTTTTAAACTGGATTAGCTCTGTTTTAAACACACAATTAACGATAATTAAGCTTCTTAGGTTTTTTCTTATTTTCGGTACTGTTGAATAAAATCTTTTGAATTTTGAATCTGGGATTGCTAAAATATGGCATACAATGACATGATCAATTGGGCCTTGGAGAAGGTTGATATCCTGACAAGAAGCATTTTAAACGATCAAGCGGTCGTTGTCGGCTCATTCAGGCTAGAGCATATACAAGTAATGTACAAACTCTCACCAAATCCTAAGTATATCTATAATGCCGAATTTATAGCTGAGTTTCAAAGGAAAGAATGTGTTAGCATCAGAAGTCACTCCTAGATTGCTTGCAGGAGAAGAGCCCGACGCCCATCAGTTTTTATGTCATGGTTTGATAAATGGGCGATCAAATGGGTAGAGACTCGAGGAGATATCACTCTAACTCGGGGACTGGATCTGGTACGTAAAGAAAAAAGGAGGTCTGGAATCCTAACTTTAGCCAGTGGGTTGATTAAAAGATGAGCAGGTGGAAGACTTAGTAAGAAAGGTGAACAAACAGCTCTGGGCAACAGGCTTACAATAGTTTGTAGGGGAAAAACTATGAACGCAAGATCCTCCTGGTTCAGGGCTTTAAGAAACTGAATAGAAGACTTGACTGGATCCTCCAATTCCAAGTCATTCAGCGTTAAGGAAATCACAGGAACCGATTAGAGACTCCGTAACTATTACAATGATCCATTACAACATCATCCTATAACAACTACAACTCGACTAGATCCTCCAATTCCGAGCTTCTCTAAGACAGTATAACAAAGATGTAAAGAAACTGACATTCATAAGGCAAGAAGTCTCAGAAGTCTAGAAATAACCAGAAAACAATGCTTCATTAAAGTTTTACAACCGGGAGCTCTGCTCAACCATCGATACTTTACAAAATGGCAAAAACGCCTACATATACTTGGATCTGACTCAGGCACTGAAGGCACGATCATATCATGAATTCAATGTTTGACGTTGAGGAGCTTCTCTATCAGGATGGGCTGTCAGTTTGCCTCAATCAAATCTGTCCTCTGCTCCCTTGTCATACGCCTCCTTAATTCAGCATGGCTCGCGCTAGGGGGTAGCTGAGCCCTTTGAATATTGAACTGGCATGTGCAGGTTCCTCTGGTGAGTTGGAGACTCGGCGTGGCTTTCCTGAAGAGAACTGGTACAAGGGACCCTCCTGGGTAAATTTCAGTCGGGGCCTCCATACTCTGCAATAAATGGGTGACGCAAGGCTTCACCCACCCTCTTTCTCCTTTTCTGCTGAGCCGAAGCGGTTTTTAGATCCCTGAGTGGAATCCATGATGAAAACCTGACCCAGTCCACAGGTCTCTTCTTCTTTCCTCACGGTCTCCTGTACTTCACCGTGAATTTTCCCCGACTCTGTATCGAGTTTCGGGGTTTCGCGTTCCCCGTTGTCAAGAGTTCTTGACCCTTTGAACTCCCGATCACCAATTCTATGATGAGCACCTTTATATGCACTAGCCCTCCTGACTAGGCTCTTTGGTCCATATGACCATCCCTCATAAGACCGCATCCCTATACCTCCGTCGGAGTTTCGGCACTTGCGATGTCACAATGCGCATGTCTCCATGATTCGCGATTCCTCGAGTCGCGAGGCACATTTTTCCGCTCTGGCCCTCCTGGCTTAGCCCTGGCCAACGTGACCATCACCCATGACTATGAACTTACCACGTCGGTGTTTCAGACTTTTCGATGCCAAAAAGAATAAGTCCACGAGACTCGCGATATGCCGAATCCTGATTTCGCTTGCCACCTATCCTTTTCTCGCGTGACCTCTTCTGGGGTACACCTTTGTCACGATCGAGAAATCGCGTATTGCGATTCTGCAATGCACAAAAATATCGCTCCCGGGATCTCCGATATCCCTATGGCGTCAACTCTGATGGACGCTTCCCTGTCGGGACCCTCCCCGATAACGCTTATCTCCTGCCACGCGTCCTTTCCAGATGGACGGTCCCTATTGATTCTCGGGGATTCAGGACTTTCGTTGTCTCGTTTCAAGACAAGAAATATCGCTAACATTAGGCTCCATGGGGGATAGAGTCATCCCTGCGATGCTCTAAGAACTCATTCCGCAGCTTCAGTGCCTTGCTGTTGGGCTATGGAGTCATGCTGAAAACATCCCACTGTTGAAAATACAGGCCGAAAAATAAAAGTAACAAAATAAAGTTACATGCTCAAAGGAGCTTATTTATACACAATCCTAAACTAATAAAATATTTTACATGGGCTAGGTGAAAGAGAACTTCCACCATAGCCATTCAAGCAGCTTCCTGGATAGAAGCTCCTTCCTTTTGTCGATGATCACCAGCAGATGGTGTAACCGTGATAGCATAATGGCTACACTCTTCAACTCCTCCTTACAGGCTGGAGTTGATATGAAATAGGGCGGCTCCAAGGCATAGGGGAAATGCCACTCCATGTATTTGCTGACAGGGTCATCGAATGAGTGGCCATTTCCGAGGAATTGGAGAAATACAGCCTCTTCTGCTACACAGTTGTTCACACGTGGCCGAATGTCTCTGATAAACACAGGCGGGTGAATAACTGAAGTAGGCTCACTGATCTCAGGTGGTGGCTGCTCACTGACTGGCTTTGCGCAGTTTGTAAACTGCATCTTCGACTGCTCCTCTGGTTATTCTGGTGCCTCTTCTTGGCTCTCCCAAGGGTCAGAGTCGTAATCATCATAGATAGGACCTGTGGGAAATATTTTCTTTTCAATTTGCTACTGAGGGGGGCTGATTTCCTCGCATTGTCTTTCATTTGTGAACAGAGGAGAAGGCTCTGCAGTCTTTTCTTGGAAATCCAGCATATCGAGCTCAGACTCTGATTCGTAACTGTCATAAGTGGTCTGGATGCTTTGACAAGAAAAAGGTGATGTCAGGCTCTGCTGCTCCTCTTCCAGATAATCATCGAAGTCGGGTGGACACAAAGCTTCTCCAACTTGCAGAAATGGAACTATCCCCCGCTCCTCCGTTTCGACCCCGAATGTAAACACATCGTGGGAAATCTCGTGAAGGAAAAGAGCGAAATCCTCTTCCAAAACTACCTCTTTATTTATTTGATCTGAGACATCAGGCTCATCGGGGGTAGATGCCAAATCATCTAATAAATATTCAACAATCTCTTCAAAAGAGTTGCTCAGAGCGTTTGCCTCAAGGAATGGAAAATCCTCTGCACAGTCTTCATATTTCAACCCTTCTAATTGGGCAGAGAGATATTTCACCTGCTCTATCAGCTTACTCAGGACGCCATCCTCCTCCCTGGGAAATTTATCACTTTCATAACCTGCCTCGGATGCAGATGAATGGGGAGGAGAAGGGACTGAGTTCTGATCCAGGTCATCAAGATCCTCCCCACTGCTTTCGTCAGAAACAACTTTCTCTTGTATAGAGTTGTGGTATCCCTCACAACAATTATGAAAAATTAACTCAGGGGGATACAACCTCTGACAATAGGTGGTTAAAGTTGCATGAAAATCACTGAGCGAAGAAATGGTAGCCGGGGGTAAAGAATGATACCATTTACGTGCATCCCCTGCTAACGAGAACATTAACATTTTCAGTAATACATCCTCATGATGTATCTCCCACTGATGCATGAGTTCATGAAACTCACTGAGGTGCTGAGTCGGGTTTTCCTCTTCACATTTTCCAAAGATGGGCAAATAATCGCCCCATTCATCCAGAGAGGGAACAACATTAGGAAAACCAGGAATAGCAGATAAATTAAAAGGAGAAAACCTGCGAGCAAGGATTTTCTCCATATCGAACCAGTGCAGTGGCCAATCGATCCATGAACCATGGAGTCGCCAGGTGAAATATGTGCAGCTTCAAGTGTGTCAGGTCCTTGTTCACCATCAAAGGCCAAATCTTAACATTGTCGTTACCCCAGAAAGCTTCTCAGGCTGAGGAAGCAGCTACTGAAACCTTCTCGAGAAGGCTCCTTAGGGTCAGCTTTCAGGTGTGCTAATAGTAGTCACAACTGAAACAGTTATGTGGAACCAATGGAGTCACCACAGTGGAGTCGCCAGGTGCACAGTAGCAATATTTAAGGGATATGATGTCTGATGCACCTTCAGAATCAGAGGCTCAATGGCATTCTGCCTAGGGAAAATCTTCAACTTCGTCCCCGACAACGACGCCCGAAATGTTGGCGACGGAAGTCACTCCTGGATTTATTGCAGGAGCAGAGCCCAATGCCCATCGGTTTTTATGTCACGGTTTGATAAATGGGCAATCAAATGGGTAGAGACTCAAGGAGATATCACTCTAACTCGGGGATTGGATCTAGTGCGTAAAGAGCAAAGGAGGTCTGGAATCCTAACTTCAGCCAGTGGGTTGATTAAAAGATGAGCAGGTGGAAGACTTAGTAAGAAAGGTGAACAAATAACTCTGGGCAACAGGCTTACAGCGGTTTGTAGGGGAAAAACTCTGAACGCAAGATCCTCCTGGTTCAGGGCTTTAAGAAATTGAATAGAATACTTGACTGGATCCTCCAATTCCAAGTCATTCAACATTAAGGAAATCACAGGAACCGATTAGAGACTCTGTAACTATTACAATGATCCATTACAACATTATCCTATAACAACTACAACTCGACTGGATCCTCCAATTTCGAGCTGCTCTAACACAGTATAACAAAGATGTAAAGAAATTGGCATTCATAAGGCAAGAAGTCTCAGAAGTCTAGAAATAACCAGAAAACAGTGCTTCATTAAAGTTTTACAACTGGGAGCTCTACTCAACCATCGATACTTTACAAAATGGCGAAAATGCCTACATATACTTGGAGCTGACTCAGGCGCTGAAGGCGTGATCATATCATGAATTCAATGCTTGACGTTGAGGAGCTTCTCTATCAGGATGGGCTGTCAGTCTGCCTCAATCAAATCTGTCCTCTGCTCCCCTATCATACGCCTCCTTAATTCATCATGGCTCGCGCCAGGGGGTAGCTGAGCCCTTTGAATATTGAACTGGCATGTGCAGGTTCCTCTGGTGATTTGGAGACTCGGCGTGGCTTTCCTGAAGAGTAATGGTACAAGGGACCCTCCTGGGTAAATTTAAGTCAGGGCCTCCATACTTTGCGATAAATGGGTGACGCGAGGCTTCACCCACCCTCTTTCTCCTTTTCTGCTGAGCCGAAGCAGTTTTTAGATCCCTGAGTGGAATCCGTGATGAAAACTTAACCCATTCCACAGGTCTCTTCTTCTTTCCTCACGGTCTTCTGTACTTCACTGTGACTTTTCCCCGACTCCGTATCGGGTTTCGGGGTTTCGCGTTCCCCGTTGTCAAGAGTTCTTGACCCTTTGAACTCCCGATCACCGATTCTCCGATGAGCGCCTTTCTATGTGCTAGCCCTCCTGACTAGGCTCTTTGGTCCATACGACCATCCTTCATAAGACCGCAGCCCTATACCTCCGTCGGAGTTTCCGCACTTGCAATGTCACAATGCGCATGTCTCCATGACTCGTGATTCCCCGAGTCGCGACGCACCTTTTTCTACTCTGGTCCTCCTGGCTTAGCCCTGGCCAACGTGACCGTCACCCATGATGATGACCTTACCTCGTCGGTGTTTCAGACTTTTCGATGCCAAAAATCATAAGTCCACGGGACTCGCGATATGCTGAATCCCGATTTCGCCTGCCACCTGTCCTTTTCTCGCGTGACCTCTTCTGGGGTCCACCTTTGTCACGATCGGGAAATCACGTATCGTGATTATGCAATGCACAAAACTCTCGCTCCTGGGATCTCCGATATCCTGATGGCTTCAAATCCGATGGACGCTTCCCTGTCGGGACCCTCCCCGATAACGTTGATCTCCTGCCACGCTTCCTTTCCAGATGGACGGTCCCTATTGACTCTCAGGGATTTGGGACTTTCGCGGTCTCGTTTCTATTTCTTGTCTCGAGACAAGAAATATCGCTAACAGAATGTATTGAGGCTGACCAAACATATCCTAACTTTATTAAAGGATGGTCGAGATGTCCATCAAAATTTAGGGCCGATACCCATGGAACATATGCCACAGCATCTCTGAATGAGTACATGGTCTATGTAGCCATGATGCTGTGTAGACTCTTCGGGAAAAAGAATCCCTGCCATTTCCCTGTAGAATGGGTGCCCCTTTTAGAATAAGCATAAGAATGATACACTTTTAACTGCAGCAAGATTTTGTTTGATAACCTAGCCCAAGAGGTTTCAAATTACAGAGTTGCAAGATCAAAAGGTCAGCCAACGACCTTTTACATGTCGGCGTACATTATGGACGCAATATGCTTTGTGATTCCATTTCCCCTGATGAATTGGATTTGGAACATAACCTGCCCCGAACCCATTCATGAGTATCATTCTGTGCTATGGGAAGAAAATGCTAAGAATGTGTTTTACGAAATTTGTCATTTCATAGTAATTCCAATGCATAAAATGTTTTATGGCTGTGAACCCCCTCGCATTTCTGAGATAGTCTCAGAAAATCTCAAAGCAATAGCCGACTGGTTCATTGATGAAAACTTCTCTTACATTAGGTTGTATGGGTGCTCAATCCCCCCTCATGCTCTTCCAAAATTCCTCCCGGACAGATTGGTGTGTAGAGAGGTAGCACACCAAATAATAAAAGGCGGTATTGGAATCGAGCTAAAGGTAGCTCAAAAGAAGTCTTGGCCCATCTTCCCTGTATATGTCAGGAAAATTTCATTGCAAAACCTAGGCCATTCTAAAGTGGAAGTCAAAGCACTAGAATAAGTTAATCTGGTGGATATCGAACATAAAAAACATGACCCTTATCAACTAGTAAACAAACATTTGATGCACTGCAATATGAAAGCTTATGAACACGAAGAGTCTATTTATGATGATATATTCAAAGAGGTTAAAACCTATGAGGAGGTATTGAACAGGGTACAGGCCTTATCACCCAATTTACAGACTGGTTTCATGTCCTTCCAAAGTCATAGGCGAAGTTGTTTGCCAAAAAATTTGCAGGGTGAATCCACGACCCCCCCTATAGAGAAGGAGGGGCCTCCCCCAGGTTTTGAAATAGAGTAACAAGATACAACAACAACAAAGGGAAATATGAAGGAGATTGAAATTCCTTCACAAGAAACAAAAGTTCCTCAGACAGAAAAATCAGAGGCACGGAAAGGAAAGGAGTGGGAAACATCCCCAGAAATCCCTAGGAATTTTCCTAAAAAAGTAGGAGGAACAACATCGACGGAACTTGGAAGTCCCATTACTTCTTTGACTCCATTGCAGTCTACCTATGGAAACCCCCAAGAGGGAGCTCTATATGTTAGTGATCTTGAGCCTATTTCTAGGGACGAGATTCCTTCCTCTTAATACTTTTTCAGTAAAAAGAGGAAGGCTATCCCCAAACAGGAAATGCATCCAAGAGGAGGCATGATGATAAAAAAACACAAGATCATCGTAGATGGACAAAAACTTGAAGAGGGGGAATTTGCTACAGAAATAGCAAGGACAATGGGAGCCTTTGCATCAACAAATTTACACTCTGTGAGTAATTTGAGAACTATGTTACAGCAGAAAGATCAGATGATAGCTCAACTACATAATCAATTAAAGGAGATTGAAAGAAGTATCGGTTGGGAGATAAATAAGGGTTTAGAATGAGACAGATTCAATGACATTTAAGAGATTCAAAAACTGAAAGCAAGGTTAAATGAAGCAAACCTGAAAATACAGGCCAGTCAAGCACAGGTCCTACAACAAGAAGAAATGAATAGACTATTACAAAATAATATTAATTCCATTCAGAATCAAGTGGTAGAGATTGAAATTTTCCAAGCCCGGGTGTTGGAAATACATACAAAGATAGAAAAAGAACAACGGGGAGTGTTTTTTAAGCTAGAATTTATTCAGAATTATTTTCAGGAAATAAGTAAATCCTTGGAGAGTATTCTCCTAAAAGAGAGAGAAGTGAAAGCAACCAGAACAACTTTTCAAAAAGCAGTGGCTCTTTCAACAAAAGAGGATTTCTGAGAGACTTAAAAGTTATCTTTTTTAGAGAAGATTAAAGGTGATATAATACTCAAGGTATGGGAGTCAAACCTCATAGAAAACAAGAAAATAACCAGAGAGGTTAATGACGTCTGTCAAGGAATTGTCTAACTTTTAGAGAAAGCTTCATTGAACATTGGAAGAAGAAACTGTCCAGGGTTGTTAGGAGAAATTAACATTGTTAAGCATCAATTAAGATTCAAGGAAGATCTGGAAGAAATTCAGGTAGAGATCCCACGGATAAAGGTAATCAATCTCACTCAAATCGGCAAATGGATAGTGATGCCGAACATAAAGTTACAAACTATTAAGTTCGCAAGAAATATAATCGAAGATCGTCTACCTGAACTACAGAGAAAGTTCTTCCTATTTGAGGCAAAAGATATTCCAGAAGCTCCCAGAGTTTTGGTGTAGTTCAATGCATACATAAAATACTGTTATGTATATTTTCATAATTGAAATAATAAAGCAGTTAAAATAGAAATGTAAATGGCTCGACATTGCTCATTCATGTAACTGTTAGTCTTCAAAAGTTAGTTAATCACCAACGGGAGAAATGTTTGGTGATCATGTATAAATATAATTTCACAAGACTGATAAAAGGATTTTGTTTTTTGGGAGCCGATTGTATTAGAATTTTTCTAATTTACAATGATATAGATAATGCAGAAGAGATTCTGAATTTTGTCACATTGAAGCTATGTTTTTCTTCACTCTGTTTTCAATATCTTTCAACATCTTTCATTCGATGCTTTTCTAATGAATGATCGACTATAGTTTAATTCAAAATTCTACTGTAGTTTGAATTTATTTGATTATCTAATCAATTATAGTTTTTCCTCTGTGATTTCTATCAGCAGTCTCAAGACCTGTAGGTTAGCTGGATGATTATATTTTATACTTCATTAGAACTCTTGTTTTTCTCCCCTTCTTCTGTTATGATATGAGATTCTTTCACGATTAAAGCCTCATATTCTTCAACAATGTTATTTTGTTATTATTTTGATATTCTTAAATTACTTCAAGTATAGGAAATGATCTTTACTGCTATTATGTTATTATTTTGAGTTCCAAAATTCCTTTTCTATTTCATCCCACAAAACTGAAGCAACAAATTTTAAAACTTATTTATAATTCAATAAAATTTTACTCCTCATGACTGTCCCAAGTAATATACAGCCTAACATAGAACCTGGCCTACAAGATCAAACTAGCATTGCTTTGAAATTATTTAATACTATCCTGCAAACAACAACTATCCAAGTTGAATTAGAACATTCATGGGCAGTTATTGAGAGAGAAATTAGCATCCAAGAACAATGGGAAGCTAGACAGAGACAGTTGAGAAACCAACTCTGATTTACCCTTCGCAATTGATTCTTACTCCTTAATTCTCTTTATTTTTCAAATGCCTTGACGGTATACTTTAGAGCCTTAAAGTATAAACTCAGGAACAACAGTTCCTAAAAGGTTAGCTTTCCTTGACAAGGTCTTTCTTGTTATCTCTACAGGATGTCATGTATATCATTTTGTAAAACAAAATTTTGTTGTTGAAGATGTAGCCATCCTATTGAAACACTACGTAATTGTAGCTTGTGATTTTTAAATAACCCTTGGATCTCCCCATTGATTCTCATCGATCTCTATTACTGCAATTTCATTTTTCTTCCATGATGCATATAATCCAAGGATTTTTTGACCATATTCATTCACAAGAAAAAACCACTACAACCACTCTCATACCTTCTTTTCTTTTTCATAGACGAAGGACCTGTATCAGGTTTCTTAGGAGTACTGATTTCTTCCTTGTTCTATCCAATACCAGATTTGTCATTTGGTGATCTTTGACTATCCAAGAGCTTATCCAGGGTCATGGAGCTATTTAAGAACTTGCTTTGGGTGTTTGACTTCTCAACCTTCAAAACTTCAACTTCCATATTATGACATGATTCTTCTTCTGCTTCTTCCATGAGATCGATGCTAACTGAACATTCTTTTATTGTATCTGTGTCTTCTTATTTACTTGCAGGGGAGGATTCAATATCAACATCATTAGTTGACCTTATGCCTTCATTAACCACTTGTCTTGAGTTTACATTTATCTTACATTCTCTGGACGTGAACACCTCTTCATTGCCTCTGTCACACTTTTGACTTGTACTGAGCAAATTATTTTTCAGACCATCCATAAGCAGAACGTACTAGGCATCTCCTTTGACATTACTCAAACTCACCATCCCTCTATCCTTGATTTTACCTGGTTCATCATTTTCAAGGATCACATCTCCTGTTTTGATTTTGCTTATAAGTAGAAGCTTATCCTTGTTTCCAATCATGTGCTTGGAACATCCACTGAATATATTCCCAAAGGCCTTTTTTTTTTGAGTTGAAAGTGCTAGACCACCTTTTTCACTATCTTTCCTTTTCCATGTGTTGGCCTTTCTATCTAAGAACTTTATCCTTGGATCTACCTTGTAATTCTTCAGATGGAAGTTTGCAGATTTGTGACCAAAGTTGTGACAGTTATAGAATTCAATCTCATTTTTCAATAGGTCAAAGTTATTGTTGCAGCATTGTCTACTCGTTGACATTTTATTATTTCTTGAGCTCCTCAGTTGCATGTCTCTAGACTTAATTTGGCAATTTACAATCTGTGATGATTTGTTACTTGGTTGTATCATTCTTTGTTGTGGTAGATAATTATACCTTGAATGTCTTTCTTGCTCATATCTAAATTTTAAAGAACAGTTTACAACTTTGTGACCAAAGTTAGAACATAAAAAAAAATATCCATAGAAAATTCCGTGGTACCTAGAAAATGGTTGTCTTCTTTGAGTAGGTTGATTTCCTCCATGCTCATGATTTCCTTGAGTAGGGAGTACATTGCTTATTTGTTCTACAGATTCAGTCCTGACACCTTTTTCTTTACTCCTCCTGGGCGGTTGATTGTCTTCTTTTGTTTCTGCAGGTTTGCTGTTGTCATTGGTTGTAGATTTGACAAACTTGATGGGTTCTTTGTTTCTTGGCTGACCAATACTTGATCCCTCTTCATAACCCAAACCAATTTTCAGCTTTGGATTCCTTTGTTGATTCAAAATGGTGGCTAATCCTTCTAAGGATTTGATACTTGACAGATTCTGATGATACAAGGATTGAAACTTCTCCATCTCTTTCCTTGTTTTCACTACTTCTTCTTCCAGGGCTTTAGATCTTGCCTTCTTTTCTGATAACCGTTGTTTCAGAATGTCCTCTATTTTCTTTGCCTCTTCTAATTCCACTTTTAGCAGGGAAAAGTCTTCATCGGGCTATTTACTATCTTTCTCGAACTGTATCAACAATTGTTTTTGCTTTATGTTCTTAATTTTGAGTCTGTCAATCTCTTCCAATGCACTGATCTGTTCTCCTTCCATATCAACCACATCTTCTTCTTCATTAGCCTCACTTCCTGTGATTTTATTATCATAATCATCTTAGGCCATAAGCATGAAGTTATTTACCTTATCTTCACAGGAAGAGTCACTATCTGTGTCTTTTGAGGAGTCATCATTTTTTACACATAAACTTTTCTTTCTATCAAATCTTTTGGATTTGTACTTCTCTTCACCTTCAGAGTTTTGATCATGTTTCTTGTGTGGACATTTATTTTCAAAATGACCTATCTTACCATAGTTGAAACATTTGAAGGGAATCTTACCTTGGTACTTTCCAGATCCTTTCTTTAGTCTTCTCATGAATTTTGCTTCAATTTCATCAGGCTCAGAATCTTCATTCTTGTATACTTTAAATGATGCTTCTCTAGAGGTGGGTTTATCTGTAACTATTCTCATTTCATATGCAGTCAACGTTCCTAGAAGTTGATCAAAATCCAAAGCCTTTATATCATTAAGTTATTCTATAGCTGAGAGCTTTGGGTTGAACCTATCTGGCAGAGATCTCAAAATTTTCTGAACTAAAGAGGGTTCCTCAGTTTTTTCACCAAGTTCTTTCATTACATTTACTAGTTCTTCAACTCTCATAAAATACTCCCCAATGGTTTCATCTTCTTTCATTTGTATCTTTTCAAACTGTACTCTGTAGGTTTGAATCTTGGCATCTTTTACCTTCTCATTACCTTCATAACTGCTAATGAGTTTGTCCCACATTTCTTTGGCAGTTTGAAGATGCATCACCTTTACAAACTCAGCTTCTGTAAGTCCATTCAAGATAACATTCATTCCCTTAGCATTAAATCTAAATTCTAACTTATCATCCTTGGAAGCTAGCATACCGGGCTTTATGTATCCAATCTCTACTACATCCCAAACATCAACACCTAAGGCCATTAGGTATGTTCTCATTCTAACCTTCCAGAAGGCGAAGTTTGTTCTGTTAAACAGAGAGGCCTTATTGTTTGAATTTCCTTCATGGATTGACATGTTTAAGCTCTAGGATCTACCCTTAGATAAAAGGGGTTGGCTCTGATACCAATTGTTGGACAATGGAGAGG